>SZWC01012530.1:51409-76606 GCA_023375785.1 Penium margaritaceum | reverse complement strand
CTTTGGTTTGCTCCAGTTGTCTCCCCCTTGCTCCAGCTGTCCTGGACGTGCTCCAGTTGTCGAGGGTTTGCTCGAGTTGTCTTGGGCTTGCTCTAGTTTTCTTGGGCTTGCTCCAGTTTTCTTGGCCTTGCTCCAGTTGTCTTGGCCTTGCTCCACTTGTTTTAAGATGGCTCCAGGTGATTTGCTATATTGTTCACTTTACATCTTTGTCATTTTATGTATTTGTCATTTCACATATTACTCAGTTTACGTATCCATCATTTAATACAATTCTCATTTGGTACATTTTTCATTTACAAAAGTTTTCACTTTATAGATCTGTCATTTTACATACTTGTTATCATATATACTTGTTATTTCATAAGTTTGTCATTGAATAATTTGTCATTTTTAATAGGTGTCAATTTGCATATTAGTCATTGTACATATTTTCATTTTATTTTTTTTCATTTCATATATTTAAGGTTTTTGCATGCTGGCCATTTCATATCTTTGTCATTTCATATATTCTGAATTTTAAATATAAGTAATTTTACATATTTTTCATTTTAAATATTTGTTTTTTTGCATGTTTGTCAATTGAAATATTTTTCAGCCAACATATCTCTTATTCTGCGTATTCAAAATTTGACATATTTGTCATTTTACATGTTTGTCATTTTTCATATTTGTCCTTTCATAGTCTCGTTATTTTACATATTTTTCATTTTACATATTTGTCACCTTACATATTTGTCACTCCAAATATTTTTTAATTCAGAGACTAGTTAAATTTACATATTTTCCTTTCAATAAAAATTTCATTTTCAATATCTGTCTTTTTACATATTTGAAATTATATATACTTGTCATTTTATACATTTGTAATTTTACATATATTTCATATTACATATTGCTCTAGTTGTCTTTGGCTTGCTGGAGTCGCTTGGCGCTGCTCCAGTTGTCTTGGGCTTGCTCCAGTTGTCTTGGNTTTTGGGATGGCTCCAGGTGATTTGCTATATTGTTCACTTTACATCTTTGTCATTTTATGTATTTGTCATTTCACATATTACTCAGTTTACGTATCCATCATTTAATACAATTCTCATTTGGTACATTTTTCATTTACAAAAGTTTTCACTTTATAGATCTGTCATTTTACATACTTGTTATTCTATATACTTGTTATTTCATAAGTTTGTCATTGAATAATTTGTCATTTTTAATAGGTGTCAATTTTCATATTAGTCATTGTACATATTTTCATTTTATTTTTTTTTCATTTTATATATTTAAGGTTTTTGCATGCTGGCCATTTCATATCTTTGTCATTTCATATATTCTGAATTTTAAATATAAGTAATTTTACATATTTTGCATTTTAAATATTTGTTTTTTTGCATGTTTGTCAATTGAAATATTTTTCAGCCAACATATCTCTTATTCTGCGTATTCAAAATTTGACATATTTGTCATTTTACATGTTTATCATTTCTCATATTTGTCCTTTCATAGTCTCGTTATTTTACATATTTTTCATTTTACATATTTGTCACCTTACATATTTGTCACTCCAAATATTTTTTAATTCAGAGACTAGTTAAATTTACATATTTTTCTTTCAATAAAAATTTCATTTTCAATATCTGTCTTTTTACATATTTGAAATTCTATATACTTGTCATTTTATACATTTGTAATTTTACATATATTTTATATTACATATTGCTCTAGTTGTCTTTGGCTTGCTGGAGTCGCTTGGCGCTGCTCCAGTTGTCTTGGGCTTGCTCCAGTTGTCTTGGGCTTGCTCCAGTTGTCTTGGCCTTGCTCCAGTGGTCTTGAACTTGCTCCAGTTTTCTTGGGCTTGCTCCAGTTGTCTTGGGCTTGCTCCAGTTGTCATGGCCTTGCTATAGTTGTCTTGGCCTTGCCCCAGTTGTTTTGGGCTTGCTCTAGGTGTCTTGGGTTTGCTCCAGTTGTCTTGGCCTTGCTCCAGTTGTCTTGGGCTTGCTCCAGTTGTCATGGCCTTGCTATAGTTGTCTTGGCCTTGCCCCAGTTGTTTTGGGCTTGCTCTAGGTGTCTTGGGTTTGGTCCAGTTGTCTTGGCCTTGCTCCACGTTTTTGGGCCTTGCACCAGTTGTCTTGTGGTTGCTCAATTTGTCTTGGGCTTGCTCCAGTTGTCTTGGCCTTGCTTCAGTTGTCTTAGGATTGCTCAAGTTGTCTTGGGCTTGCCCCAGTTATATTGGGCTTCCTCCAGTTGTCTTGGACTTGCTCCATTTGTTTTGGCCTTGCTCCAGCTGTCTTGGCCTTACTCCAGTTTTCTTGGCTTTGTTCCAGTCTTCTTGGCCTTTCTCCAGTTCTCTTGGCCTTGCTCCAGTTGTTGGGCGTGCTCCTTTTGTCTTGGGCTTGTTCCAGTTGTCATGGCCTTGCTCTGGTTGTCTTGGTATTGCTTCAGTTGTTTTGGGCCTCCTTCAGTTGTCTTCTGCGTGCTCAGATAGTCTAGGGCTTGGTTCAGTTTTCTTTGCCTTGCTCCAGTTGTGTTGGCCTTGCTCCAGTTGTCTTGAGCTTTATCCAGCTGTCTTGAGCTTGCTGCAGTTGTTTCGGTCGTGCTATAGTTGTCTTGGCCTTGCTCCAGTTATCTTGGCCTTGCTCCAGTTGTCTTGAGCTTGCAGCAAGTGTCTTGGGCTTGCTCCAGTTGTCTTGGTCTTGCTCTAGTTGTCTTGAGCTTGCCCCAGTTTTCTCGGCCTTGCTCCAGTTTTCGTGGCCTTCCTCCAATTGTTTTGGGCTTGCTCCAGTTGTCTTGAGCTTGCTCCAGTTGTCTTTACCTTGCTCCAGTTGTCTTGGGCTTGCTCGAGTTGTCTTGGCCTTGCTCTATGTGCCTTGGGTTTCCTCGACTTGTCTTGACCTTGCTCAACTTGTCTTGGGCTTGCTACAACTGTCTTGGCCTTGCTTAAGTTGTCTTAGCCTTGCTCCAGTTGTCTTGGCCTTGCTCCAGTTGTCTTGGCCTTGCACCACTTGCGTTGGGCCTGCTCCAGGTTGTCTTGGGCTTGCTCCAGTTGTCTTGGACTTGCTCCAGTTGTCTTGGCCCTGCTCTAATTATTTTTGGCCTGCTCCAGTTTTCTTGGGCTTGCTCGAGTTGTCTCGGGCTTGCTCCAGTTGTCTTGGGCCTACGCCTGTTGTCTTGGGCTTGCTCCACTTGTCTTCGCCTAGCTCCACTTGTCTTGGCCCTGCTCCAGCTGTCTTTGGCCTGCTCCAGTTCTCTTGGCCTTTCCCCTGTTCTCTTGGGCTTGCTCCAGTTGTCATGAGCTTGCTCCAGTTGTCTTGGCCCTGCTCTAATTATTTTTGGCCTGCTCCAGTTTTCTTGGGCTTGCTCGAGTTGTCTCGGGCTTGCTCCAGTTGTCTTGGGCCTACGCCTGTTGTCTTGGGCTTGCTCCACTTGTCTTCGCCTAGCTCCACTTGTCTTGGCCCTGCTCCAGCTGTCTTTGGCCTGCTCCAGTTCTCTTGGCCTTTCCCCTGTTCTCTTGGGCTTGCTCCAGTTGTCATGAGCTTGCTCCAGTTGTCTTGGCCCTGCTCTAATTATTTTTGGCCTGCTCCAGTTTTCTTGGGCTTGCTCGAGTTGTCTCGGGCTTGCTCCAGTTGTCTTGGGCCTACGCCTGTTGTCTTGGGCTTGCTCCACTTGTCTTCGCCTAGCTCCACTTGTCTTGGCCCTGCTCCAGCTGTCTTTGGCCTGCTCCAGTTCTCTTGGCCTTTCCCCTGTTCTCTTGGGCTTGCTCCAGTTGTCATGAGCTTGCTCCAGTTGTCTTGGCCCTGCTCTAATTATTTTTGGCCTGCTCCAGTTTTCTTGGGCTTGCTCGAGTTGTCTCGGGCTTGCTCCAGTTGTCTTGGGCCTACGCCTGTTGTCTTGGGCTTGCTCCACTTGTCTTCGCCTAGCTCCACTTGTCTTGGCCCTGCTCCAGCTGTCTTTGGCCTGCTCCAGTTCTCTTGGCCTTTCCCCTGTTCTCTTGGGCTTGCTCCAGTTGTCATGAGCTTGCTCCAGTTGTCTTGGCCCTGCTCTAATTATTTTTGGCCTGCTCCAGTTTTCTTGGGCTTGCTCGAGTTGTCTCGGGCTTGCTCCAGTTGTCTTGGGCCTACGCCTGTTGTCTTGGGCTTGCTCCACTTGTCTTCGCCTAGCTCCACTTGTCTTGGCCCTGCTCCAGCTGTCTTTGGCCTGCTCCAGTTCTCTTGGCCTTTCCCCTGTTCTCTTGGGCTTGCTCCAGTTGTCATGAGCTTGCTCCAGTTGTCTTGGCCCTGCTCTAATTATTTTTGGCCTGCTCCAGTTTTCTTGGGCTTGCTCGAGTTGTCTCGGGCTTGCTCCAGTTGTCTTGGGCCTACGCCTGTTGTCTTGGGCTTGCTCCACTTGTCTTCGCCTAGCTCCACTTGTCTTGGCCCTGCTCCAGCTGTCTTTGGCCTGCTCCAGTTCTCTTGGCCTTTCCCCTGTTCTCTTGGGCTTGCTCCAGTTGTCATGAGCTTGCTCCAGTTGTCTTGGCCCTGCTCTAATTATTTTTGGCCTGCTCCAGTTTTCTTGGGCTTGCTCGAGTTGTCTCGGGCTTGCTCCAGTTGTCTTGGGCCTACGCCTGTTGTCTTGGGCTTGCTCCACTTGTCTTCGCCTAGCTCCACTTGTCTTGGCCCTGCTCCAGCTGTCTTTGGCCTGCTCCAGTTCTCTTGGCCTTTCCCCTGTTCTCTTGGGCTTGCTCCAGTTGTCATGAGCTTGCTCCAGTTGTCTTGGCCCTGCTCTAATTATTTTTGGCCTGCTCCAGTTTTCTTGGGCTTGCTCGAGTTGTCTCGGGCTTGCTCCAGTTGTCTTGGGCCTACGCCTGTTGTCTTGGGCTTGCTCCACTTGTCTTCGCCTAGCTCCACTTGTCTTGGCCCTGCTCCAGCTGTCTTTGGCCTGCTCCAGTTCTCTTGGCCTTTCCCCTGTTCTCTTGGGCTTGCTCCAGTTGTCATGAGCTTGCTCCAGTTGTCTTGGCCCTGCTCTAATTATTTTTGGCCTGCTCCAGTTTTCTTGGGCTTGCTCGAGTTGTCTCGGGCTTGCTCCAGTTGTCTTGGGCCTACGCCTGTTGTCTTGGGCTTGCTCCACTTGTCTTCGCCTAGCTCCACTTGTCTTGGCCCTGCTCCAGCTGTCTTTGGCCTGCTCCAGTTCTCTTGGCCTTTCCCCTGTTCTCTTGGGCTTGCTCCAGTTGTCATGAGCTTGCTCCAGTTGTCTTGGCCCTGCTCTAATTATTTTTGGCCTGCTCCAGTTTTCTTGGGCTTGCTCGAGTTGTCTCGGGCTTGCTCCAGTTGTCTTGGGCCTACGCCTGTTGTCTTGGGCTTGCTCCACTTGTCTTCGCCTAGCTCCACTTGTCTTGGCCCTGCTCCAGCTGTCTTTGGCCTGCTCCAGTTCTCTTGGCCTTTCCCCTGTTCTCTTGGGCTTGCTCCAGTTGTCATGAGCTTGCTCCAGTTGTCTTGGCCCTGCTCTAATTATTTTTGGCCTGCTCCAGTTTTCTTGGGCTTGCTCGAGTTGTCTCGGGCTTGCTCCAGTTGTCTTGGGCCTACGCCTGTTGTCTTGGGCTTGCTCCACTTGTCTTCGCCTAGCTCCACTTGTCTTGGCCCTGCTCCAGCTGTCTTTGGCCTGCTCCAGTTCTCTTGGCCTTTCCCCTGTTCTCTTGGGCTTGCTCCAGTTGTCATGAGCTTGCTCCAGTTGTCTTGGCCCTGCTCTAATTATTTTTGGCCTGCTCCAGTTTTCTTGGGCTTGCTCGAGTTGTCTCGGGCTTGCTCCAGTTGTCTTGGGCCTACGCCTGTTGTCTTGGGCTTGCTCCACTTGTCTTCGCCTAGCTCCACTTGTCTTGGCCCTGCTCCAGCTGTCTTTGGCCTGCTCCAGTTCTCTTGGCCTTTCCCCTGTTCTCTTGGGCTTGCTCCAGTTGTCATGAGCTTGCTCCAGTTGTCTTGGCCCTGCTCTAATTATTTTTGGCCTGCTCCAGTTTTCTTGGGCTTGCTCGAGTTGTCTCGGGCTTGCTCCAGTTGTCTTGGGCCTACGCCTGTTGTCTTGGGCTTGCTCCACTTGTCTTCGCCTAGCTCCACTTGTCTTGGCCCTGCTCCAGCTGTCTTTGGCCTGCTCCAGTTCTCTTGGCCTTTCCCCTGTTCTCTTGGGCTTGCTCCAGTTGTCATGAGCTTGCTCCAGTTGTCTTGGCCCTGCTCTAATTATTTTTGGCCTGCTCCAGTTTTCTTGGGCTTGCTCGAGTTGTCTCGGGCTTGCTCCAGTTGTCTTGGGCCTACGCCTGTTGTCTTGGGCTTGCTCCACTTGTCTTCGCCTAGCTCCACTTGTCTTGGCCCTGCTCCAGCTGTCTTTGGCCTGCTCCAGTTCTCTTGGCCTTTCCCCTGTTCTCTTGGGCTTGCTCCAGTTGTCATGAGCTTGCTCCAGTTGTCTTGGCCCTGCTCTAATTATTTTTGGCCTGCTCCAGTTTTCTTGGGCTTGCTCGAGTTGTCTCGGGCTTGCTCCAGTTGTCTTGGGCCTACGCCTGTTGTCTTGGGCTTGCTCCACTTGTCTTCGCCTAGCTCCACTTGTCTTGGCCCTGCTCCAGCTGTCTTTGGCCTGCTCCAGTTCTCTTGGCCTTTCCCCTGTTCTCTTGGGCTTGCTCCAGTTGTCATGAGCTTGCTCCAGTTGTCTTGGCCCTGCTCTAATTATTTTTGGCCTGCTCCAGTTTTCTTGGGCTTGCTCGAGTTGTCTCGGGCTTGCTCCAGTTGTCTTGGGCCTACGCCTGTTGTCTTGGGCTTGCTCCACTTGTCTTCGCCTAGCTCCACTTGTCTTGGCCCTGCTCCAGCTGTCTTTGGCCTGCTCCAGTTCTCTTGGCCTTTCCCCTGTTCTCTTGGGCTTGCTCCAGTTGTCATGAGCTTGCTCCAGTTGTCTTGGCCCTGCTCTAATTATTTTTGGCCTGCTCCAGTTTTCTTGGGCTTGCTCGAGTTGTCTCGGGCTTGCTCCAGTTGTCTTGGGCCTACGCCTGTTGTCTTGGGCTTGCTCCACTTGTCTTCGCCTAGCTCCACTTGTCTTGGCCCTGCTCCAGCTGTCTTTGGCCTGCTCCAGTTCTCTTGGCCTTTCCCCTGTTCTCTTGGGCTTGCTCCAGTTGTCATGAGCTTGCTCCAGTTGTCTTGGCCCTGCTCTAATTATTTTTGGCCTGCTCCAGTTTTCTTGGGCTTGCTCGAGTTGTCTCGGGCTTGCTCCAGTTGTCTTGGGCCTACGCCTGTTGTCTTGGGCTTGCTCCACTTGTCTTCGCCTAGCTCCACTTGTCTTGGCCCTGCTCCAGCTGTCTTTGGCCTGCTCCAGTTCTCTTGGCCTTTCCCCTGTTCTCTTGGGCTTGCTCCAGTTGTCATGAGCTTGCTCCAGTTGTCTTGGCCCTGCTCTAATTATTTTTGGCCTGCTCCAGTTTTCTTGGGCTTGCTCGAGTTGTCTCGGGCTTGCTCCAGTTGTCTTGGGCCTACGCCTGTTGTCTTGGGCTTGCTCCACTTGTCTTCGCCTAGCTCCACTTGTCTTGGCCCTGCTCCAGCTGTCTTTGGCCTGCTCCAGTTCTCTTGGCCTTTCCCCTGTTCTCTTGGGCTTGCTCCAGTTGTCATGAGCTTGCTCCAGTTGTCTTGGCCCTGCTCTAATTATTTTTGGCCTGCTCCAGTTTTCTTGGGCTTGCTCGAGTTGTCTCGGGCTTGCTCCAGTTGTCTTGGGCCTACGCCTGTTGTCTTGGGCTTGCTCCACTTGTCTTCGCCTAGCTCCACTTGTCTTGGCCCTGCTCCAGCTGTCTTTGGCCTGCTCCAGTTCTCTTGGCCTTTCCCCTGTTCTCTTGGGCTTGCTCCAGTTGTCATGAGCTTGCTCCAGTTGTCTTGGCCCTGCTCTAATTATTTTTGGCCTGCTCCAGTTTTCTTGGGCTTGCTCGAGTTGTCTCGGGCTTGCTCCAGTTGTCTTGGGCTTGCTACAGCTGTCTTGGCATTGCTCCAGTTGTCTAGGCCTTGCTCCAGTTGTCCTGGCCTTGCTCCAGTTGTCTTAGGATTGGCCTAATTGTCTTGGGCTTGCTCCAGTTGTCATGGGCTTGCTCCAGTTGTCTTGGCCTTGCTTTAGTTGTATCAGGCTTGCACCAGTTGTCTTGGGCTTGCCCCAGTTTTCTTGGGCTTGCGTCAGTTGAATTGGGTCTGCTCCAGTTGTCTTGGCCTTGCTCCAGATGTCTTGGCCTCGCTCCAGTTGTCTTAGGATTGGCCTAATTGTCTTGGGCTTGCTCCAGTTTTCATGGGCTTGCTCCAGTTGTCTTGGCCTTGCTTTTGTTGTATCAGGCTTGCACCAGTTGTCTTGGGCTTGCCCCAGTTTTCTTGGGCTTGCTTTAGTTGTCTTGATCTTGCTCTAGTTGTCTTCCCATTGCTCCAGTAGTCTTGGGCTTGCTCCATCTTTCTTGGCCTTGCCATAGTTGTCTTGCCCTTGCTCCAGTCGTCTTGGCCTTGCTCCAGTTGTCTTTGACCTTGCTCCAGTAGTCTTTAGCTCACTCGAGTTGTCTTGGGCTTGGTCCAATTATCTTGGACTTGCTCTTGTTGTCTTGGCATTACTCCAATTGTATTTGCGCTGCTCGAATTGTGTTGGTCTTGCTCCAGTTGTGTTGGGCTTGCTCCAGTTGTTTTGGCCTTGCTCCAGTTGTCTTGGACCTCCTCCAGTTCTCTTGGGCTTGTTTCAGTTGTCTTGGGCTTGCTCCAGTTGTCTTCAGCTTGGTCCACTTGTCTTAGGCTTACTCCAGTTGTCTCAGGCTTGCTCCTGTTATCTTGGGCTTTCTCCAGGTGTCTTGGCCGTGCTCCAATTATCTTTGGCTTGCTCCAGTTCTCTTTGGTTTGCTCCAGTTGTCTCCCCCTTGCTCCAGCTGTCCTGGACGTGCTCCAGTTGTCGAGGGTTTGCTCAAGCTGTCTTGGGCTTGCTCTAGTTTTCTTGGGCTTGCTCCAGTTTTCTTGGCCTTGCTCAAGTTGTCTTGGCCTTGCTCCACTTGTTTTGGGATGGCTCCAGGTGTCTTGGGCTTGCTCCAGTTATCTTGGGCTTGCTCCAGTTTTCTTGGGCTTGCTCCAGTTGTCTTGGGCTTGCTCCAGTTTTCTTGGGCTTGCTCCAGTTGTCTTGGGCTTGCTCCAGTTGTCTTGGGCTTGCTCCAATTGTCTTGGCCTTGTTATGTATTTTTCATTTTACATATTTTTCATTTTACATATTTATCATTTTACATATTTTTCATCTTATATACTTTGTCATTTACAATATTTATCACTACATATTTCTTATTTAATATATTTGTCACTTCATATATTTTTCATTTCATATATTTATCATTTTATATATTCGTCATTTGCTACATTTTTCATTTGAAATATTTGTCACTTTATACATTTTTCATTGTACATACTTGTCCTTTTATATACTTTTCATTTCATATATTTGTCATTTTGTATATCTGTTATGTGACATATCTTTCATTTCGTATATTTGTCATCTAGTAGATGTATAATTTTATGGGTTTTTCTTTTGCATACTTGTAATTTTATATATTTTTTATTTTCCACATTTGTCACTTTATAAATTGGTCATGTTACATAATTGTGATCTATCATATATTTCATTAAATTAATGTTTCAATTTACATTATTGTAATTCTACATATCGTTCATTTAACATATCTGTTATTATGTATGTTTTTATCCCTAGGTATTTTGCATTTGAAACATATTTGTCATTTTCCATGTTTGCTATTTCATATATGTTTAATTGTAAATTTTTTCCAGTTTTTATGTTTGTTATAATACATCTTTGTCTTTTTCCAGAATAGTCATTCCAAATATTTGTTGTTTTATACACTTTTCATTAATATATTTTCCATTTTACGTACTTGTCCTTTTACATTTTTGTCATTTTATAAACTTGTAGTTACATCTTTGTCATTTGACATATTTGTCAATTTACATAATTGTCATCTTATACATCTGTCATTAAATATGTGTGTCCTGTTACATATTTCCTTTCAAAATATGTCATTGCATATTTATCATTTTATATATTTTCTAGTTTACATGTTTGTCATCATACATATTTTGCACCTTATATCTTCGTCAGTTTAAATTTTTTATTGAACATATTAGTCACTTTATATGTTTTTGATTTCAGACATTTGGTAGCTTTAAATATTTGAAACATTTCATATTTTTCATTTCATAAACGTTTCATTTGAAATATTTTTCTTTGGAAATATTTGTCACTTCTTATAGTTGTCATTTCATATATTTGTCAATTTACATACTTGTAATTTTAAATATTAGTCAGTTTACATATTTGTTATTTTATACATGTGTCATTCTACATTCTCTTCATGTCACATCTTTGCTATTTTATATAAATGCCATTTTACATATTTTTTCAATTTACATGTTTGTCATTTTACATATTTTTCACGTTATATATTGGTTATTTTACATATTGTTTTTTATGTATTTGTCATTTGACTTATTCTTCATTTGTTATACCTGTCATTTTATATATTTGTAATTTCATATATATTTCATGTTGCATATCTGTCATTTTTTGTTTTTGTCCTTCCATATATTTGTCATTTTATATACTTTTCATTTTATATATTCTTTATCTTACATAGCTTTCATTTGATATGTTTATCATTTCAAATTTTTGTCACTGTATACATTTTACATGTTATATATGTGTTATTTTACGTATTTTTCAGTTTATATGTTTTTAATTTTACATATCAGTCATTTTACATGTGTCTGTTTACATAGCTGTCATTTTGTATACTTGTCATTTTATATATTTGTCATTGGATTTATTTGTCATTTCATATTGTATACGTGTTTCAGTTGTCTTTGGCTTGCTCCAGTTTTCTTGGGCTTGCTCCAGTTATCTTGGGCTTGCTCCAGTTATCTTGGGCTTGCTCCAGTTATCTTGGGCTTGCTCCAGTTATCTTGGGCTTGCTCCAGTTATCTTGGGCTTGCTCCAGTTATCTTGGGCTTGCTCCAGTTATCTTGGGCTTGCTCCAGTTATCTTGGGCTTGCTCCAGTTATCTTGGGCTTGCTCCAGTTATCTTGGGCTTGCTCCAGTTATCTTGGGCTTGCTCCAGTTATCTTGGGCTTGCTCCAGTTATCTTGGGCTTGCTCCAGTTATCTTGGGCTTGCTCCAGTTATCTTGGGCTTGCTCCAGTTATCTTGGGCTTGCTCCAGTTATCTTGGGCTTGCTCCAGTTATCTTGGGCTTGCTCCAGTTATCTTGGGCTTGCTCCAGTTATCTTGGGCTTGCTCCAGTTATCTTGGGCTTGCTCCAGTTATCTTGGGCTTGCTCCAGTTATCTTGGGCTTGCTCCAGTTATCTTGGGCTTGCTCCAGTTATCTTGGGCTTGCTCCAGTTATCTTGGGCTTGCTCCAGTTATCTTGGGCTTGCTCCAGTTATCTTGGGCTTGCTCCAGTTATCTTGGGCTTGCTCCAGTTATCTTGGGCTTGCTCCAGTTATCTTGGGCTTGCTCCAGTTATCTTGGGCTTGCTCCAGTTATCTTGGGCTTGCTCCAGTTATCTTGGGCTTGCTCCAGTTATCTTGGGCTTGCTCCAGTTATCTTGGGCTTGCTCCAGTTATCTTGGGCTTGCTCCAGTTATCTTGGGCTTGCTCCAGTTATCTTGGGCTTGCTCCAGTTATCTTGGGCTTGCTCCAGTTATCTTGGGCTTGCTCCAGTTATCTTGGGCTTGCTCCAGTTATCTTGGGCTTGCTCCAGTTATCTTGGGCTTGCTCCAGTTATCTTGGGCTTGCTCCAGTTATCTTGGGCTTGCTCCAGTTATCTTGGGCTTGCTCCAGTTATCTTGGGCTTGCTCCAGTTATCTTGGGCTTGCTCCAGGTTTCTTGGCCTAGTTCCAGTTGTCTTAGGCTTGCTCCAGTTGTATTGGGCTTGCACCAGTTGTCTTGGGCTTGCTCCAGTTGTCTTGGGCTTGCGTCAGTTGTATTGGGTTTGCTCCAGTTGTCTTGGCCTTACTCTAGATGTCTTGGCTTTGCTCCAGTTGTCTTAGGATTGGCCTAATTGTCTTGGGCTTGCTCCAGTAGTCATGGGCTTGCTCCAGTTGTCTTGGCCTTGCTTTAGTTGTATCAGGCTTGCACCAGTTGTCTTGGGCTTGCCCCAGTTTTCTTGGGCTTGCTTTAGTTGTCTTGATCTTGCTTCAGTTGTCTTCCCATTGCTCCAGTAGTCTTGGGCTTGCTCCATCTGTCTTGGCCTTGCCATAGTTGTCTTGCCCTTGCTCCAGTCTTCTTGGCCTTGCTCCAGTTGTCTTTGACCTTGCTCAAGTAGTCTTTAGCTCGCTCGAGTTGTCTTGGGCTTGGTCCAATTATCCTGGACTTGCTCTTGTTGTCTTGGGATTACTCCAACTGCATTTGCGTTGCTCGAATTGTCTTGGGCTTGCTCCAGTTGTCTTGGGCTTGATCCAGTTGTTTTGGCCTTTCTCCAGTTGTCTTGGACCTCCTCCAGTTCTCTTGGGCTTGTTTCAGTTGTCCTGGGCTTGCTCCAGTTGTCTTGGCCTTGCTCCAGTTGTCTTTGCTTTGCTCCAGTTGTCTCCAGCTTGGTCCACTTGTCTTAGGCTTGCTCCAGTTGTATCAGGCTTGCTCCTGTTATCTTGGGCTTTTTCCAGGTGTCTTGGCCGTGCTCCAATTATCTTTGGCTTGCTCCAGTTCTCTTTTGTTTGCTCCAGTTGTCTCCCCCTTGCTCCAGCTGTCCTGGATATGCTCCAGTTGTCGAGGGTTTGCTCGAGTTGTCTTCGGCTTGCTCTAGTTTTCTTGGGCTTGCTCCAGTTTCTTGGCCTTGCTCCAGTTGTCTTGGCCTTGTTATGTATTTTTCATTTTACATATTTTTCATTTTACATATTTATCATTTTACATATCTGTCATCTTATATACTTTGTCATTTCCAATATTTATCACTACATATTTCTTCTTTTATATATTTGTCACTTCATATATTTTTCATTTCATATATTTATCATTTTATATATTCGTCATTTGCGAAAATTTTCATTTGAACTATTTGTCACTTTATACATTTTTCATTGTATATACTTGTCCTTTTATATATTATTCATGTAATATATTTGTCATTTTGTATATCTGTTATGTGACATATCTTTCATTTCGTATATTTGTCATCTTATAAATGTATCATTTTATATATTTTTCTTTTGCATACTTGCAATTTTATATATTTTTTATTTTTGAAATTTGTCTCTTTATAAATTGTTCATGTGACATAATTGTGATCTATCATACATCTCATTAAATGAATGTTTCATAAACTTTTGTAATTCTACATATCTGTCATTGAACATATCTGTTATTCTGTATATTTTTAGCCTCAGGTATTTTTCATTTGAAAAATATGTGTCATTTTCCATGTTTGCCATTTCATACATTTGTAATTGTAAATTTTTTCCAGTTTTTATGTTTGTTATAATACATATTTGTCTTTTTCCATAATAGTCATTCCAAATATTTTTTGTTTTATACTCTTTTCATTAATATATTTTCCATTTTACGTACTTGTCCCTTTACATATTTGTCATGTTATAAATTTGTAGTTTTACATCTTTGTCATTTGACATATTTGTCAATTTACATAATTGTCATCTTATACATTTTTCATTAAATATGTGTGTCCTTTTACAGATTTCCATTAAAAATATGTCATATTGCATATTCATCATTTTATATATTTTCAATTTTACATATTTGTCATCATACATATTTTGCACCTTATATCTTCGTCAATTTAAACTTTTGTTATTGAACATATTAGTCACTTGATATGTTTTTTATGTCAGACATTTGGTAACTTGAAATATTTGAAATGTTACATATTTTTCACTTTATTAACTTTTCATTTTAAATATTTTTCATTGGAAATATTTGTCACTTCTTATAGTTGTCATTTCATACATTAGCCAATTTACATATCTGTAATTTTAGATGTTAGTTAGTTTACATACTCGTTATTTTTCACATGTTTCATTCTACATTCTCTTCATGTCACATCTTTGTTATTTTATATATTTGCCGTTTTACATATTTTGTCAATTTACATGTTTGTCATTTTACATCTTTTTCACGTTAAATATTTGTAATTTTACATATTGTTTATTATATATATTTGTCATTTAACCTAATTTGTCATTTGTTATACATATCATTTTATATATTTGTAATTATATATATATTTCATGTTGTATATCTGTCATTTTTTATTTTTTTCCTTCCATATATTTTTCATTTTACATATTTTTCATTTGATATATTCTTTATCCTACATATTTTTCATTTGATATATTTATGATTTCAACTATTTGTCACTGTATACATTTGACATGTTATATAATTGTCATTTTACGTATTTTTCATTTTATATGTTTTTCATTGTACATATTTGTCATTTTACATATGTCTGTTTACATAGCTGTCATTTTGTGTACTTGTCATTTTATATATTTGTCATTGGATTTATTTGTCATTTCATATTGTATACGTGTTTCAGTTGTCTTTGGCTTGCTCCAGTTTTCCTAGCCTTGCTCCAGCTATCTTGGCCTTGCCCCAGTTGTCTTGGGCTTACTACAGCTGTCTTGGCATTGCTCAAGTTGCCTAGGCCTTGCTCCAGTTGTCTTGGCCTTGCTCCAGTTGTCTTGGGCCTACGCCAGTTGTCTTGGGCTTGCTCCACTTGTCTTCGCCTTGCTCCTCTTGTCTTGGCCCTGCTCCAGCTGTCTTTGGCCTGCTCCAGTTGTCTTGAGCTTGCTCCAGTTGTCTTGATCTTGTTCCAGTTTTCTTGGCCTTGCTCCAGTTCTCTTGGCCTTTCCCCTATTTTATAGGGTTTTCTCCAGTTTTATTGGGCTTGCTCCAGTTGTCTTGGCCTTCCCCTAGTTTTCGTGGACTTGCTTCAGTTGTCTTGGGCCTGCTCTAGTTTTCTCGGGCTTGCTCCAGTTGTCTTGGCCTTGCTCCAGATGTCTTGGCCTTGCTCCAGTTGTCTTAGGATTTGCCTAATTGTCTTGGGCTTGCTCCAGTAGTCATGGGCTTGCTCCAGTTGTCTTGGCCTTGCTCCAGATGTCTTGGCCTTGCTCCAGTTGTCTTAGGATTTGCCTAATTGTCTTGGGCTTGCTCCAGTAGTCATGGGCTTGCTCCAGTTGTCTTGGCCTTGCTTTAGTTGTATCAGGCTTGCACCAGCTGTCTTGGGCTTGCCCCAGTTTTCTTGGGCTTGCTTTAGTTGTCTTGATCTTGCTCCAGTTGTCTTCCCATTGCTCCAGTAGTCTTGGGCTTGCTTCATCAGTCTTGGCCTTGCCATAGTTGTCTTGCTCTTGCTCCAGTCGTCTTGGCCTTGCTCCAGTTGTCTTTGACCTTGCTCCAGTAGTCTTTAGCTCGCTCAAGTTGTCTTGGGCTTGGTCCAATTATCTTGGACTTGCTCGTGTTGTCTTGGGATTACTCCAATTGTATTTGCGTTGCTCGAATTGTCTTGGGCTTGCTCCAGTTGTCTTGGGCTTGCTCCAGTTGTTTTGGCCTCGTCCCAGTTGTCTTGGACCTCCTCCAGTTCTCTTGGGCTTGTTTCAGGTGTCTTGGGCTTGCTCCAGTTGTCTTGGCCTTGCTCCAGTTGTCTTTGCTTTGCTCCAGTTGTCTTCAGCTTGGTCCACTTGTCTTAGGCTTGCTCCATTTGTATCAGGCTTGCTCATATTATCTTGGGCTTTCTCCAGGTGTCTTGGCCGTGCTCCAATTATCTTTGGCTTGCTCCAGTTCTCTTTGGTTTGCTCCAGTTGTCTCCCCCTTGCTCCAGATGTCCTGGACGTGCTCCAGTTGTCGAGGGTTCACTCGAGTTATCTTGGGCTTGCTCTAGTTTTCTTGGGCTTGCTCCAGTTTTCTTGGCCTTGCTCCAGTTGTCTTGGCCTTGCTCCACTTGTTTTGGGATGGCTCCAGGTGTCTTGGGTTTGCTCCAGTTATCTTGGGCTTGCTCCAGTTTTCTTGGGCTTGCTCCAGTTGTCTTGGGCTTGCTCCAGTTGTCTTGGGCTTGTTCCAGTTGTCTTGGCCTTGTTATGTATTTTTCATTTTACATACTTGTCATTTTACATATTTATCATTTTACATATCTGTCATCTTATATACTTTGTCATTTCCAATATTTATCACTACATATTTCTTGTTTTATATATTTGTCACTTCATATATTTTTCATTTCATATATTTATCATTTTATATATTCGTCATTTTCTAAATTTTTCATTTGAACTATTTGTCACTTTATACATTTTTCATTGTACATACTTGTCCTTTTATATATTATTCATTTAATATATTTGTCATTTTGTATATCTGTTATGTGACATATCTTTCATTTCGTATATTTGTCATCTTATAAATGTATCATTTTATATATTTTTCTTTTGCATACTTGCAATTTTATATATTTTTTATTTTTCAAATTTGTCTATTTATAAATTGTTCATGTTACATAATTGTGATCTATCATATATTGCATTAAATGAATGTTTCATTTTACATTTTTGTAATTCTACATATCTGTCATTGAACATATCTGTTATTCTGAATATTTTTAGCCACAGGTATTTTTCATTTGAAAAATATTTGTCATTTTCCATGTTTGCCATTTCATACATTTGTAATTGTAAATGTTTTCCAGTTTTTATGTTTGTTATAATACGTATTTGTCTTTTTCCATAATAGTCATTCCAAATATTGTTTATTTTATACTCTTTTCATTAATATAATTTCCATTTTACGTACTTGTCCTTTTACATGTTTGTCATGTTATAAATTTGTAGTTTTACATCTTTGTCATTTGACATATTTGTCAATTTACATAATTGTCATCTTATACATTTTTCATTAAATATGTGTGTCCTTTTACAGATTTCCATTCAAAACATGTCATATTGCATATTCATCATTTTATATACTTTCAATTTTACATATTTGTCATCATACATATTTTGCACCTTATATCTTCTTCAATTTAAACTTTTTTTATTGAACATATTAGTCACTTTATATGTTTTTGATGTCAGACATTTGGTAACTTGAAATATTTGAAACGTTACATATTTTTCACTTTATAAACTTTTCATTTGAAATATTTTTCATTGGAAATATTTGTCACGTCTTATAATTGTCATTTCATATATTAGTCAATTTACGTATATGTAATTTTAGATGTTAGTTAGTTTACATACTCGTTATTTTTTACATGTTTCATTCTACATTCTCTTCATGTCACATATTTGTTATTTTATATATTTGCCTTTTTACATATTTTGTCAATTAACATGTTTGTCATTTTACATCTTTTTCACGTTAAATATTTGTAATTTTACATGTTTTGTATTATATATATTTGTCATTTAACCTAAGTTTTCATTTGTTATACCTATCATTTTATATATTTGTAATTATATATATATATTTCATGTTGTATATCTGTCATTTTTTATTTTTGTCCTTCCATATATTTTTCATTTTATATATTTTTCATTTGATATATTCTTTATCCTACATATTTTTCATTTGATATATTTATGATTTCAACTTTTTGTCACTATATACATTTGACATGTTATATATTTGTCATTTTACGTATTTTTCATTTTATATGTTTTTCATTTTACATATTTGTCATTTAACATGTGTCTGTTTACATAGCTATCATTTTGTGTAACTGTCATTTTATATATTTGTCATTGGATTTATTTGTCATTTGATATTGTATACGTGTTTCAGTTGTCTTTGGCTTGCTCCAGTTTTCCTAGCCTTGCTCCAGCTATCTTGGCCTTGCTCCAGTTTTCCTAGCCTTGCTCCAGCTATCTTGGCCTTGCTCCAGTTGTCTTGGGCTTACTACAGCTGTCTTGGCATTGCTCAAGTTGCCTAGGCCTTGCTCCAGTCGTCTTGGCCTTGCTCCAGTTGTCTTGGGCCTACGCCAGTTGTCTTGGGCTTGCTCCACTTGTCTTCGCCTTGCTCCACTTGTCTTGGCCCTGCTCCAGCTGTCTTTGGCCTGCTCCAGTTGTCTTGAGCTTGCTCCAGTTGTCTTGATCTTGTTCCAGTTTTCTTGGCCTTGCTCCAGTTTTCTTGGCCTTTCTCCAGTTTTATTGGGCTTGCTCCAGTTGTCTTGGGCTTCCCCTAGTTTTCGTGGACTTGCTTCAGTTGTCTTGGGCTTGCTCTAGTTTTCTCGGGCTTGCTCCAGTTGTCTTGGCCTTGCTCCAGTTGTTGTGGCCTTGCTCCAGTTCTGTTCGGCTTGCTCCATGTTTCTTGGGCATGCTCCAGTTGTTTTTTTCTCGGTCCAGTTTTCTTGGGCTTGCTCTAGTTGTCTTGGGATTGCTCCAGTTGGCTTGGGCTTGCTCCAGGTTTCTTGGCCTAGTTCCAGTTGTTTTAGGCTTGGTCCAGTTGTATTGGGCTTGCACCAGTTGTCTTGGGCTTGCTCCAGTTGTCTTGGGCTTGCTTCAGTTGTATTGGGTTTGCTCCAGTTGTCTTGGCCTTGCTCCAGATGTCTTGGCCTTGCTCCAGTTGTCTTAGGTTTGGTCTAATTGTCTTGGGCTTGCTCCAGTTGTCTTGGGCTTGCCCCAGTTGTCTTGGGCTTGCTTTAGTTGTCTTGATCTTGCTCCAGTTGTCTTCCCATTGCTCCAGTAGTCTTGGGCTTGCTCCATCTGTCTTGGCCTTGCCATGGTTGTCTTGCCCTTGCTCCAGTCGTCTTGGCCTTGCTCCAGTTGTCTTTGACCTTGCTCCAGTAGTTTTTAGCTCTCTCGAGTTGTCTTGGGCTTGGTCCAATTATCTTGGACTTGCTCTTGTTGTCTTGGGGTTACTCCAATTGTATTTTCATTGCTCGAATTGTCTTGGGCTTGTTCCAGTTGTCTTGGGCTTGCTCCAGTTGTTTTGGCCTTGCTCCAGTTGTCTTGGACCTCCTCCAGTTCTCTTGGGCTTGTTTCAGTTTTCTTGGGCTTGCTCCAGTTGTCTTGGGCTTGCTCCAGTTGTTTTGGCCTTGCTCCAGTTGTCTTGGACCTCCTCCAGTTCTCTTGGGCTTGTTTCAGTTTTCTTGGGCTTGCTCCAGTTGTCTTGGACGTGCTCCAGTTGTCTTTGCTTTGCTCCAGTTGTCTTCAGCTTGGTCCACTTGTCTTAGGCTTGCTCCAGTTGTATCAGGCTTGCTCCTGTTATCTTGGGCTTTCTCCAGGTGTCTTGGCCGTGCTCCAATTATCTTTGGCTTGCTCCAGTTCTCTTTGGTTTGCTCCAGTTGTCTCCCCCTTGCTCCAGCTGTCCTGGACGTGCTCCAGTTGTCGAGGGTTTGCTCAAGTTGTCTTGGGCTTGCTCTAGTTTTCTTGGGCTTGCTCCAGTTTTCTTGGCCTTGCTCCAGTTGTCTTGGCCTTGCTCCACTTGTTTTGGGATGGCTCCAGGTGATTTGCTATATTGTTCACTTTACATCTTTGTCATTTTATGTATTTGTCATTTCACATATCACTCAGTTTACGTATCCATCATTTAATACAATTCTCATTTGGTACATTTTTCATTTACAAACGTTTTCACTTTATAGATCTGTCATTTTACATACTTGTTATTCTATATACTTGTTATTTCATAAGTTTGTCATTGAATAATTTGTCATTTTTAATAGGTGTCAATTTTCATATTAGTCATTGTACATATTTTTATTTTATTTTTTTTCATTTTATATATTTAAGGTTTTTGCATGCTGGCCATTTCATATCTTTGTCATTTCATATATTCTGAATTTTAAATATAAGTAATTTTACATATTTTGCATTTTAAATATTTGTTTTTTTGCATGTTTGTCAATTGAAATATTTTTCAGCCAACATATCTCTTATTTTGCGTATTCAAAATTTGACATATTTGTCATTTTACATGTTTGTCATTTTTCATATTTGTCCTTTCATAGTCTCGTTATTTTACATATTTTTCATTTTACATATTTGTCACCTTACATATTTGTCACTCCAAATATTTTTTAATTCAGAGACTAGTTAAATTTACATATTTTTCTTTCAATAAAAATTTCATTTTCAATATCTGTCATTTTACATATTTGAAATTCTATATACTTGTCATTTTATACATTTGTAATTTTACATATATTTTATATTACATATTGCTCTAGTTGTCTTTGGCTTGCTGAATGCGCTTGGCGCTGCTCCAGTTGTCTTGGGCTTGCTCCAGTTGTCTTGGGCTTGCTCCAGTTGTCTTGGCCTTGCTCCAGTTGTCTTGAACTTGCTCCAGTTTTCTTGGGCTTGCTCCAGTTGTCTTGGGCTTGCTCCAGTTGTCATGGCCTTGCTATAGTTGTCTTGGCCTTGCCCCAGTTGTTTTGGGCTTGCTCTAGGTGTCTTGGGTTTGGTCCAGTTGTCTTGGCCTTGCTCCAAGTTTTTGGGCCTTGCACCAGTTGTCTTGTGGTTGCTCCAGTTGTCTTGGGCTTGCTCCAGTTGTAGTGGGCTTGCTCCAGATGTCTTGGCCTTGCTCCACTTGTCTTGGCCTTGTGTCTTGGGCTTGCTCCAGTTATCTTGGCCTTGCTCCAGTTGTCTTGAGCTTGCAGCAGGTGTCTTGGGCTTGCTCCAGTTGTCTTGGACTTGCTCCAGTTGTCTTGGCCCTGCTCTAATTCTTTTTGGCCTGCTCCAGTTTTCTTGGGCTTGCTCAATTTGACTTGGGCTTGCCCCAGTTTTCGTGGCCTTGCCCAAGTTTTCTTGGCCTTGCTCCAGTTGACTTGGTCTTGCTCCAGTTGTCTTGGGCTTGCTCCAGTTGTAGTGGGCTTGCTCCAGATGTCTTGGCCTTGCTCCACTTGTCTTGGCCTTGTGTCTTGGGCTTGCTCCAGTTATCTTGGGCTCGCTCTAGTTTTCTTGGTCTTGCTCCAGTTGTCCTGGTCTTGCTCCAGTTGTCTTGGGCTTGCTCCAGTTGTATTTGGCTTGCTGCAGTTCTCTTAGGCTTGCTCCAGTCTTCTTGGGCTTGCCTCAGTTGTTTTGGGATTGCTCCAGTTGTCTCGGGCTTGCTCGAGTTATCTTGGACTGGCTCAAGTTGTCTTGGACTTGCTCCAGTTGTCTTCGGCTTGCTCCCGCAGTCTTGGAATTGCTCCAGTTATCTTGGCCTTGCTCCAGTTGTATTGGCCTTGCTCTAGTTGTGTCTTGGAAAAGATCCAGTTGTACTGGGCCTGCTTAAGTTCTCTTGGGATTGCTTCAGTTTTCTTGGCTTTGATCCAGTTGTCTTGGCCTTCCTCTAGTTGTTTGTTTCCTACTCGAGTTGTCTTGGCCTTGCTCCAGTTGTCTTGGACTTGCTTTTGTTGTCTTGGGCTTGCTCCAGTTGTCTTGGCCTTGCTCCAGTTGTCTTGGCCTTGCTTCCGTTGTCTTGGCCTTGCCCCAGTTGTTTTTACATTGCTTCATGTTTTTTGGGCTTGCTCCAGTTTTCATGATCTTGCTCCAGTTTTCATGGGCTTGCTCCAATTATGTTGGGCTTGCTCCAGTTGTCTCGGGCTTGCTACAGCTGTCTTGGCATTGCTCTAGTTGTCTAGGCCTTGCTCCAGTTGTCTTGGCCTTGCTCCAGTTGTCTTGGGCCTACGCCAGTTGTCTTGGGATTGCTCCACTTGTCTTTGCCTTTGCTCCACGTGTCTTGACCCTGATCCAGCTGTCTTTGGCCTGCTCCAGTTCTCTTGGCCTTGCTCCAGTTGTCTTGGCCTTTCTCCAATTTGTTTGGGCTTGCTCCAGTTTTATTGGGCTTGCTCCAGTTGTCTTGGCCTTGCTCCAGTTGTCTTGGGCTTGTTATGTATTTTTCATTTTACATATTTGTCATTTTACATATTCATCATTTTACATACTTGCAATGTTATATGCTTTGTCATTTCAAATATTTATCCTTATGTATTTCTTATTTTATACATTTGTCACCCCACAAATTGTTCATTTCATATATTTATCATTTTATATATTCTTCATTTGCTACATTTTTCATTTTAACTATTTCTCACTTTATACATTTTTTATTGTGCATACTTGTCCTTTTATATATTTTTCATTTCATATATCTGTCATTTTGTAAATCTGTTATGTGACATATCTTCAATTTTGTATATTTGTCATTTAATAAATGTATCATTTTATGTAATTTTCATTTGCATACTTGTAATTTTACATATTTTGTATTTTCCAAAGTTGTCACTTTATAAATTGGTCATGTTACATAATTGTGATCTTTCATTTATTTCATTGAATTTATTCTTCATTTTAAATTTATGTAATTCTGCATATCTTTCATTCAACATATCTGTTTTTCTGTATGTTTGTAGTCTTAGGTATTTTTCGTTTGAAACATATTTGTCATTTTTCATGTATGGCATTTCATATATTTGTAATTGTAAATATTTTCCAGTTTTATGTTTTTCATAATACATCTTTGTCCTTTTCCATAATAGTCATTCCAAATAGTTGTTATTTTATACATTTTCATTCATACATTTTCCATTTTACGTACTTGTCCTTTGACATATTTGTCATGTTATATATTTGTAGTTTTACATCTTTGTCATATGGCATATTTGTCAATTTACATAATTGTCATCTTATACATTTGTCATGAAATATGTCTGTCCTTTTACAGATTTCCATTCAAAATATTTGTCATATTGCATATTCATCATTTATATGTTTTTCGTTTTACATATTTGACACCATACATATTTTGCACCTTATATTTTCGTCATTTTAATTTTTGTTCATTTAACATATTAGTCACTTTATATGTTTTGATTTCAGAAATTTGGTAACTTTAAATACTTGAATCTTTACATATTTTTCACTTTATAAACTTTTCATTTGAAAATATGTTTCATTGGAAATATCTGTCACTTCTTATAGTTGTCATTTCATATATTACTCGATTAACATATTTGTAATTTTACATATTAGTCAGCTTACATATTTGATATTTTATATATGTGTCATTCTACATTCTCTTCATGTCACATCTTTGCTATTTTAAATATATGCCATTTTACATGTTTTGTCAATTTAAATGTTTGTCATTTTACATATTTTTCACCTTTTATATTTGTCATTTTACATATTGTTTGTTTTATGTATTTTTCATTTGACCTATTTGTCATTTGTTATACCTGTAATTTTATATATTTGAAATTTTATATATATTTCATGTTGTATATCTGTCATATTTTATTTTTGTCCTTCCATATAATTGTCTTTTCATATATTTTTCAGTTGATATATTCTTTATCTTACATATTTTTCATTTGATATATTTATCATTTCAAATATTTATCACTGTATACATTTGACATGTTATAAATTTGTCATTTTACGTATTTTCCATTTTATATGTTTTTTATTTAACATATTTGTCATTTTACATTTGTCTGTTTACATAGCTGTCATTTTGTATACTTGTCATTTTATGTATTTGTCATTGGATTTATTTGTCATTTCATATTGTATACGTGTTTCATATCTCTTTGGCTTGCTCCAGTTCTCTTTGGCTTGCTCCAGTTCTCTTTGGCTTGCTCCAGTTCTCTTTGGCTTGCTCCAGTTCTCTTTGGCTTGCTCCAGTTCTCTTTGGCTTGCTCCAGTTCTCTTTGGCTTGCTCCAGTTCTCTTTGGCTTGCTCCAGTTCTCTTTGGCTTGCTCCAGTTCTCTTTGGCTTGCTCCAGTTCTCTTTGGCTTGCTCCAGTTCTCTTTGGCTTGCTCCAGTTCTCTTTGGCTTGCTCCAGTTCTCTTTGGCTTGCTCCAGTTCTCTTTGGCTTGCTCCAGTTCTCTTTGGCTTGCTCCAGTTCTCTTTGGCTTGCTCCAGTTCTCTTTGGCTTGCTCCAGTTCTCTTTGGCTTGCTCCAGTTCTCTTTGGCTTGCTCCAGTTCTCTTTGGCTTGCTCCAGTTCTCTTTGGCTTGCTCCAGTTCTCTTTGGCTTGCTCCAGTTCTCTTTGGCTTGCTCCAGTTCTCTTTGGCTTGCTCCAGTTCTCTTTGGCTTGCTCCAGTTCTCTTTGGCTTGCTCCAGTTCTCTTTGGCTTGCTCCAGTTCTCTTTGGCTTGCTCCAGTTCTCTTTGGCTTGCTCCAGTTCTCTTTGGCTTGCTCCAGTTCTCTTTGGCTTGCTCCAGTTCTCTTTGGCTTGCTCCAGTTCTCTTTGGCTTGCTCCAGTTCTCTTTGGCTTGCTCCAGTTCTCTTTGGCTTGCTCCAGTTCTCTTTGGCTTGCTCCAGTTCTCTTTGGCTTGCTCCAGTTCTCTTTGGCTTGCTCCAGTTCTCTTTGGCTTGCTCCAGTTCTCTTTGGCTTGCTCCAGTTCTCTTTGGCTTGCTCCAGTTCTCTTTGGCTTGCTCCAGTTCTCTTTGGCTTGCTCCAGTTCTCTTTGGCTTGCTCCAGTTCTCTTTGGCTTGCTCCAGTTCTCTTTGGCTTGCTCCAGTTCTCTTTGGCTTGCTCCAGTTCTCTTGGGCTTGCTCCAGGTGTCTTGGCCTTGCTCCACTTGTTTTGGGATGGCTCCAGGTGTCTCGGGCTTGCTCCAGTTTTCCTAGCCTTGCTCCAGCTGTCTTGGCATTGCTCCAGTTGTCTAGGCCTTGCTCCAGTTGTCTTAGGCTTGGTCCAGTTGTATTGGGCTTGCACCAGTTGTCTTGGGCTTGCTCCAGTTGTCTTGGGCTTGCTCCAGTTTTCTTGGGCTTGCTCCAGTTGTCTTTGGCTTGCTCCAGTTGTCTTGGGCTTGCTCCAGTTGTCTTGGCCTTGTCATGTATTTTACATTTTACATATTTTTCATTTTACATATTTATCATTTTACATATTTTTCATCTTATATACTTTGTCATTTCCAATATTTATCACTACATATTTCTTATTTTATATATTTTTCACTTCATATATTTTTCATTTCATTTCTTTATCATTTTATATATTCGTCATTTGCTACATTTTTCATTTGAAATATTTGTCACTTTATACATTTTTCATTGTACATACTAGTCCCCTTATATATTATTCATTTAATATATTTGTCATTTTGTATATATGTTATGTGACATATATTTCATTTTGTATATTTGTCATCTAATAAATGTATCATTATATATATTTTTCTTTTTCATACTTGTAATTTTATATATTTTTTATTTTTCAAATTAGTCACTTTATAAATTGGTCATGTTACATAATTGTGATCTTTCAT
>SZWC01012529.1:72838-82842 GCA_023375785.1 Penium margaritaceum | reverse complement strand
CACACACGCACACACGCACACACACACACACACACACACACACACACACACACACACACATACACACACACACACACACATGGAGACACGCATACACGCATACACACACGCACACACACGCACGCGCATGCACGTGGACGCATGCACACACACGCACACGCACGCTTGCACGCACGCATGTACACACGCACGCACGCATGCCAGCATGCACGCACGCACACACGTACGTACGCACACACGCACACATAAATGCACGCACGCACGTACGCACGCATGCATGTACGCACGGACGCACGCACACACGCACGCACGCATGCAGGCACGCACGCTCGCATGCATGCACGCACGCACGCACGCACGACGGGCGCTCGGTGTGACCCCTTCCACCTCCATGGTGGAAGCAGAGGCGGCGTCAGCAGCGGCTGCGTCCAGTGCAGCACCAGCACCTGCACCAGCACTAGCCGTAACAGCTGCAGAAGCAGCAACAGTAGCAGCGGCAACGGCAGCAGCAGCGGGAACATTTGCGACAGCACCAGCAGCACTTGGAGGAGAATCAGTAGTGGCAGCAGCAGCAGCAGTAGTAGTAGCATCAGCAACTGCAACAGCATAAGTACCAGTGGAAGCAGCCGCAGCACAAACACAAAGCATTAGAAACTTACGTACAGTTTAGCGGAAGCTTTTGGCAGCGCTTCCTGGGCTGCATCTGTTCAACGGACGGCAATGTTTGTGCAATCTCCTACTGCTGCTGCTCCAGCCTCTGTGGGAGCCAGAGGGGGAAAATGTTCCATGGCTCAAACTACAATCTAGTCAGCACCGTCAGTAGTGTCGGGACGGAAAGGTTCACTTGAAAACGGGCGGCGGAGCGCCTGGAGGAGAGCGACCCGGGGGGATAGGGGGCAGGGGGGCGACACGCTTGATGTCCACATATCTCTTGCGGGTATAAAACTCAGTTGCACAATGGAATATTTGCATTTTGCGGATAAAAGATGCACTCCCGTCACTACAACGCTCTTCAACAACGTAAGGCGTAAATAAAACTGGGATTCGCATGGAGTGAGAACATCTTCAAGCGGTCATGTCCAACAAAACATTGAACACTTGAAGTGTTTTTGGGAAAATGGTGAATTCACACGCTGCGTTGTACGCGGACGCCGTCCAACAAGACACCACCAACCAGTGTGGACAATCAGGGATGCCAGCTTGACGGATGTGGATATTGTGAAAGATAAAGGCGGCATACGGTGGACAAGAAGCCCAAGTTTTTTCTTTCGCCCCAAGTCATAACTCTTGAGGCGTTGGTTGGGGAGGGAAGGAATGACAAGCTACCTTTGCAACAAAAAAAACCTCGCAATGAACCCGATCTTCTTAATTCATGAAGTATGGAGGAAAACATTATAAAAAGCATTCTGCCAGAATTCTTAAAAGGAGTTGAGGAAACATAAAATAGAAAGTGGTTTAACATATGTTTTAGAGAGAAAACTGTTAGAATGGTGTTTAGGCACACTTTTCTCTAGGGTTATAAAAGCTTGGTTCGATTATAACTGTGTGAACCAAATATAAAATCCCTTTCGGTTCTATGATGCATTTTTGGTACACTCTTTTACCAATTTCCATTATGTGAACCAATTCAGAAAGAGATATACTCTAGTACAAATTCACCTCCCTCCGAGTTATGTTCCTACGTACATGACAACGGAATCTTATCCTTATTCTTCAAAGTTCCTAAAGCACGTACCCTTCACATTTAAAACAATAATAAAAATTTAAACCAAGCAATAATGTGACAAATATGGCTACTCCAATAAGGTTAGTAAAACAGGAAATTCCTTGAAAAAATCAATATTTCATTAGCAACTCTCATGTTTCTATGGAAGGGTGCACAAGTTGTTTATTGCTTTGTGGAGTTCTGTGCACTAACTAGAGCTCTCGTGCAACTCTTGAAGATCAAATTCACTTCAACCAGACACTGAAGATACAGACCCACCATACATAAGAAAAAATGCAAGATGATTGACAACGGGGTGTATTGTGAGGCGAAAAAAGATTCCAACCAATATGAAGATGGCATGGCAAGCTTAACTCAACAACCACAACTTGAGTTGTGGTCTATGGTAAGGTAAGTCTACTGCTTTTCCTTCATTGCACCCTAAGAAGAAAAAAAAACCTACTAACAGAACAATGTTTTCAAGGGTCAAGGGTGTAAAGATTTTTTGTAAACACAACAGTTTACAACTGACAGAATGAAAATTCTGTGTACACAATATGTAATTCATTGAACTATATCGTGAGAGAAGCATTTACTACCAAACATTCATATCTCCTTTTCTATCTCTCTCTCTCTCTCTCTCTCTCTCTCTCTCTCTCTCTCTCTCTCTCTCTCTCTCTCTCTCTCTCTCTCTCTCTCTCTCTCTCTCTCTCTCTCTCTCTTCCTCCCTCCCTCCCTCCCTCTCTTCCCCCCCACATACACATACACACCAAATCCACCCCCCAAACACACAAAATGAGGACAGTAACAATGTAGCGAATATAGTTAACATCATCATCATTATCTTCATCACCACCACCACCACCACCACCACCACCACCACCACCACCACCACCACCATCATAATTACTATCATCATCGTGATCATCATCATCATGATTATCATTACCATTATTATCATCATGATCACGATCATGATCATGATCATGATCATGATGATGATCATCATCATCATGATCATCATCATTATCTTTGATCATCTTCAGCATGAATGTACTGGAAGGAAAACTGCAAAGGTCACAGCCATGACTGTCGCCATGGTGTGAAACAGGGTGGGCATCATGCTCTTGAGGTCATCCGTCGGTTTCGACGTCGCCAACAACCGCGTGACTGACTTCAACTTCTCGGGCATCCACCTTGGCCTGGGCCAGTCCAATATCGGTGATGCCATGCTCAATCGTGTATCGCAGAACTACATCTCCTCCTGGTTTGGGCAGCTGTGGGACAACACGGGTCTCTACGCCGACACACACTGGGTAAACCCCGGCAATGTGTTCACGTGCAACTATGTTGTTGGGGGAGGCCACTGCATCTACCTTGACTATGTGTCGAGTGGCATCACAGTCGATGGACTCGTATGCGTCCGCACTGCTGATGGCCTCAAAATCAACACAGGGAAAAAGTGAGTGCGGGGCGATCACAGTGAAGTAGCTGCGATCACAGTGACGTAGCTGCGATCACAGTGAAGTAGCTGCGATCACAGTGAAGTAGCTGCGATCACAGTGAAGTAGCTGCGATCACAGTGAAGGATTTGGTTTGGGAAGTAGCTGTGCTCGATGGAAGTTCCCATACTTCACTCATGTTTCCTCTAGAATGTCAAGAATAGCATGGAGAATAAAAGAAGAATCACAGATTGTCACGTACGTAAATAAATTCCATGGGTGAGTACCTTGAATTCCAATTCCAATACAAGATAGTTATTTGTCAATTCCTCCCCTTCCCCGACCCACAGGGTCCAAGTGGATGAGCAGAATGCTCCATTTTCAGTGTGTAGACAATGCCATAGGCTATACCCGCTGCTCATGAAAAAATGCAGTGAGTTCCACACACTGAAAATGTGGAACTCACTGCATTTTTTCTGCATGCTTGTGCAGCAACATCGTCACTGGAATGGTGGTGGTCGACCCCACGGAGCCAAACACAGGCTACATATCATGTCAGAACTACGACATCAACAGATGCGGCGCTGGATATCCAGCAAGCGTATGGGTTAGCGGACTCCAACAGTACTACCAGACACCACAGATCACACAGGTGACCAAATCTTTGCTGCATGCATGGAGCATGCAAAAAGAGCATGAATGATGGAAACCTCATTCCTTCCTACCATAATTACATGAATTTGCATAGGTTTTGCAAATGGGAATGGCAAGGATTTTCTGTGTCCAGCTGGAAGGTAACTGATTGGTCAGCTAGTCACTTTCCAAACTCCCAACATCTAAAAGCAACCCCTGCTAAATAATCATGTGCAGAACTACCCCTATCTCAACAACTTCTGTTCTCGCACAACCATCCAAAGCGTGAACTGCAATTTGTCCCCACGTGGCAACACCACGTACCCACCAACATCCCCATATGGCTCCAACAGCACAGGCAACTGCTCTGGCCTTCCAACAGAGAACGACATTGAGATCGTTACTGCCACAAAGGATGGGAGACCCAAGCGTGTCTTCTACCAGGACAACTGTGCACCGTTTCCTGCGGTGCGCAAGGTGAACTCGCTGCGTGCGCTACACACTTCAGTGGATGCGCCCCGGTTCATATCAAAGCAGAACGACGATTATGGCCTGAGCCGCTACTCAAAGCTGAGGAGCTATCTGCCTCGGTTTCGCTCCTGTCCATCCTCCGATGTTGGACCAAAGTATGTGCCCATTGAGGAGTACAGCACACTCTTCAACTTCCAGCCAACAGATCCAGTGCAGCTACCGCCTCGCTGAGACTAGAGAGCACTTTGAAAGCTCTGGTTCTTACTGAAGCCCATGAGTGATCTCAAGTGTGTTCCTGTCAGGTTTTCAAAGTAAAGGTCGTGATTTCTGTATGCCCAGAACCATTACCTTCCAAAATTGATGTCAAAATTCCACAATGGTCACTTTCTTTTTCAAATTTTATAAATTCTTGCATCACGTCATGGATTTTGACAAAAGATAACATCAAATTTATCATCATCATCATCATCATCATCATCATCATCATCATCATCATCATCATCATCATCATCATCATGATGACCATCATCATCATATTCATTGTTTAAAAAAAAATATGTCTACACTACAACCACATCTAACGAAACCAGTGCAACTATCTCCTTCATGTAGCATTTGTGAATCTTGCTAACTACCATGTGGAATATTGGAGAATATAGATACACATGTGAAATTTTCAGACTTTACACATTCATCGGAAGTTGTCAAAATTTATTGAGGTAATGGATGATTTACAGAAGCATGGGCATGTTGTGATGTAAAAGTGTGTGCTCCAAGTATTCTTCAAGCAGATTGTTTCTAGCAATCCGAAAAAATCCATTGGCGTCTCTCCGTGCACTGGATTTGGCTCCATTTGTAAACAAAAGGAAGAAAAGGGTCCGCAGAAATAGGGAATCATCATTTGCATGTGAACGACTGCAAAGTACAAGAATTACCATGAAACCAAATCCCATGAAAGGTAAAATCCTTTTATTATATGTACGTGTGAATGATGAGGCTTCCACTCTCCCACGCCTTCTTTACTTTCTTTGAGAAGCATCATGGAAACTTCTTCCTTTACATATCTTGTTCACTGAGCTGAGTTACCATCATGGTACCTTCCATCAAAACCTCTTGCCATTGTTTTTGGGGCCAGGAAAATACATTGCTATCGTTTTTCTTCCATCATGCACGTTGGACTGAAATTCAATCATCCTAATGCAATGATTTCATTTTTCGTTTCATATGATCCCACATGGGTCTCCTTTTGGTTCATTCCTTGTTATTTTGGCTGCAAAATCCTCACATCCATCGTCTTGTGCTTGTCTTTGGTCAGACCAGCACCACTTTCAGAGGAGCCTGTCACATCAGCCACACCCTTATGATCAGTTCTTCTGTTCCAACGTCATTTTTCCATAACCCTCATATCCATTGTCTTCGGAAACCACCTCCATGGATTTCCCTTTTCACCATCCTATTTGCATTCTTGTGCCTACGAGTACGTGCAGCATTCCCACATCGTCTGGAAATGGATCACCAAAAGTCAAAGAAGTTGGCTAAAGTGATATTGAGGTGGTGGCATGAAAATCTGGGTGTTTTTTTTTCTTCTTCTATTTGCCATGAATGTAACAACAGAATTAGCCAGTAGCAGATTGTAGGGACTCGTGTACACTGGTGATACGCCCCTGAGATACACAAGTCCCTTAACTTCACGAGTGGGAATTGATGCCACTAAANCATTCCCACATCGTCTGGAAATGGATCACCAAAAGTCAAAGAAGTTGGCTAAAGTGATATTGAGGTGGTGGCATGAAAATCTGGGTGTTTTTTTTTCTTCTTCTATTTGCCATGAATGTAACAACAGAATTAGCCAGTAGCAGATTGTAGGGACTCGTGTACACTGGTGATACGCCGCTGAGATACAGAAGTCCCTCAACTTCACGAGTGGGAATTGATGCCACTACATTTATGGCCCTCTGTGCAATGAATTCAAGATCATTACTCCACTCGGCAGTGTGTGTCATGACCACCTGCCCTGAGTTCCAGTGTTCCAATCAGAATAATTTTGTGATTTTCAACACTTTCCAGTAGCATCCACAGCGCTTTCATGAAATGTGTTGATTCTTCAATGCTTCTCAAGTGACTTCTAAAGTGGATCTATACATTTATAGAGACACGCCTCAATGTTCTCCAAACTCCCTGGATCATCGGTGGATTTTCAGGAGACAGCATCTCAAGACATCATGTCACTCAACTCGAGCACCCCAGACCTCAAAACTTCCTCATTCTTGTTTCCACCCTTGAATCCATGTCCTTGGCTGTTGCAGAATTTTCCATCAAAGTACATGTACTGCTTATCACAGATTTCTCAACTGTCCCGATTTCCCCAAAATTGTTTATCTCTGCAACTTCTAATGAATATTTGATATGAGAGTGTGGTGGTTTTGGAGGGGCAGCCAGCTACTTCAATCTAATGTGAAAATTTTGCACATGTATTCACTCCATCTCTACCATCCTGAAGGTTGCATACCTTGCGCTGACAACGGTGCCTGGATTGAGCACACCTGGCAATGAGCAACGGTAAGCCGATGAAGACTTTGGTGATGGAGGAACAATTGGAGATAGTTCACAACACTCTAAGAATTCCAAGCAGCAGTACCAACGAACGTGAAAGGATACCCAGTGCATGGTGTGGGACCATCGACTCCGAAGACCAAGCTAGTCACAGACCTGTCAACCTCGGTGAATCCCTTGCCACTGTCATTACCTCCCTGGGCTACACCTGGAGCAACAGCAGGATTTACGGGCAGGAAAGTGCAAATCAATGACAACTTGTACAGAAATATACAGCGGTCCAAACCCTCAACAGCCATCTGCATAAAGAACTAAAGGAGGTGATGGAGGAGCTTTGTAACTCACAAATAAGGGAAGATTTACATGCAAAGAGAAGAAAATAGCTCTGAAGTGAGCCCAAAATCCGACCAGCCCCTCCTGAATTCTTCAATCTAGCAAATCCAAAGGGGCTGAAAGTGCAAATTAAGCTCAAGATTTTGGAGATGTACTTCACTTCTGGTCGGGTCAACAACCACAAGAATATGATTGACCCAACAGCCTTGCTTTTGCATTGCACGGCCTGGATTTGGTGTTCCAATCTAAATGACATCTAACGACAGGAGGAGACTGGCAAAACCAGATCAAAGGGTCGCAGAGCTACTCTTGCATCACCCACCATAGGCGTACTACCTTGCAAGTGGATCCATTCAATGTAGTAGGATCCTTTGACTCCAAAAAAAGTACTGGAAAAACTTTGAGCACGCTGTTCTCTCACGTTTCAGAAAGCCGAACAAGCAGTCTCTTTCACTGTACAAGTTGAACCGGTTTGATTATTAGTCTGCATGGAACAGTATGTTTGGCATTTTTTAAAGATGAAAAGTGGCCCAAAATTTGCCCCTTTCAAACTCGGTTTCCATTACAACAACTGCCTCAAGCACGACATCCAGAAAGCCATTACATTGTTTGGCATCCAAGATGACCTTCTGCAGTAACTAATTAGATCATTAACACCAAGTACAATACTCAAATTCAGGAATCCAATGGCTGAGAACCCCAATGCCATACATCTCCTCGTGGCAGAGGAGAGTCCCTTTTGACAGAAACCTCCATTCCGATGGCCATCAAAACCGTCAATAGCCAAGAAAAAGGGCTCTTATGGGGTTAAGAGAATCCAAGTTGCATTTAGCACATTTGTCACAAGATTCAAAAACAAGACAAAAGGGGTCGAAGCCATAAAAAAAATAGTGAGATACGGCTAACCTCTTTTCTGATCAGAAGGATCTACGCTGATGGATCACCCATCTGAATGGCTCACACTGCCAAAGAAGAATTTCCCTGAGATCATACAGTGCAACAAGGGGAACAATGATGAACAACCGGAGGTTCTATTGTGGGTGTATTTGAGGGGTTGCAAAAGCCGGAAAACAGTGCCGACACAGCCAGGTAGGAGGGCTCTCATAGATTCATCAGTAATTGTATGGTTGGGAACTTAGGTTTGAACACCAAACCAGAGGCATTTGGAAGTCAAAACATCAAGCTGCAATTGAAAATCCGTTCACTTTGCAAACCTTCCCCATTACAAGTCAAAGAATTGTAGGATGCCACGGAACTTTTGAACTTGCCCAATGAGAGATTGGCAAATCATCCTCGAGAGGTATGTCTTATAGAAACAAATTCTCCAGAATTCTCAAGAAACAAATTCTCCAGAGTTATTTCACAAATAGATTGGTCTACGTCAGCATTGATGGCCACAGACAACACTTCTGGATATTGGAAAATGATCCTCTGGCCAAGCGACCCATGACGGGATGGCGATTACAGGAATCAGCAACAGTGGAATCAGCAGAGGAAGTTGTAGTGACCACAACAAGAAAACACAGGATACCAGTCTTTCTAGACATGACAAAAAGATACCCACATCAAGGAGCTCACACGTGGATGATCAACATGGAACTTAGAAATGAGGACTAGCTTGTGGCAGCTGACGCAACATATTCACCAGCCTCACCAGCCTCGACACGATGAGGATTTTGTACCATTCATCAATGACTTAAAAGGTAAATTTCCTACCAATACCCCCCAAGAGACTTCTCCACAGTAAAGCATTGCCCACTAGATCCACTATCAGATGAGCGAAAACTAGGGACCAAACTGAAGCGTGAGTTGGACGAATTGCTTGGGAGTGGTTTCATTCACTTATCCACCTCACCGTAGACAAGCCAGGCACTTTTTGCAAAAAAATTAGACTGGTGAAACGTGAATGTGGATGGGCTCCTGGGTGTTGAAAAAAATCACCATGATAAACCTCTACTTGCAAGCAGATATGGTTTTGAACCGACTCTACAAAATGTACAAATCTTACCAAAATCAGCTTACGGATGTGTCATCACCAGATCCACATATCAAGTAAATACATCAAGAAGATAGCATAATACAATTTCTTAGGGCACAAAAGTTTCATGGTTCTTGGACTAAAAAATTCTCCTAAAATTTTCATGGTAGCATTTATTGGCCCTACCTGGAAAACATTGTCATCATCTGTCTCCAAGAGATAATGAAATAGAGGTGCACAATGCAAACCTCCAAAGAAACCTTCAAATTCTGACAAATATAGAATTCATACAAAGAACACTCTCAAAGTGGGACTACAGTTACTGTTCCATGGATTTCGTGGGCCACATCATCAGTAGTGGATGTATCACAATGTAGTTACTGATTGGTCAGCACCCACTAATGTTTGGGACCTTTAGTTAATGTTGGGGTTTTGCAACTACTGCCGTGGATTCATAGATGATTACTCTAGATTGTGAGCTCTGATCTCCGGTCTCACCCAAAAAATGATTGATTGCACTTGGAGGAATCAAAGGTGTTATACACCACGGCCATCAAGACATCCTATCAAGTGATTTGAGCCACATTCCTCCAAGGAAATGGCTGTGGAAAAAATGGGTTGTGTACATGTCCTAAAAACTGTGTGGGCCAGAGTAAGACTATGCTGTACATGAAAGGGAGATGTTTTAATCATACACACATTCCAGATGTGGTGGTGCTACCTGGAATGATGACAGTTTATCATTGACATTAACCACAATACCCTCAAACATGTGAAGAAAACCAAATCTGAGCCATTAATAAAGTCGATGAATGACGTTCGCCGCGTCCAAATTTGGCTATGTCATCAACTACCATCCTCGGAAACCCCCCCCCCCAAAAAAACAGCA
>SZWC01012529.1:28944-46444 GCA_023375785.1 Penium margaritaceum | reverse complement strand
GTATCAGGCCTGCCATGCGCTCGATCATGCCCTCTTGCTCCATGAATTGCCTGCTGCTGATGCTCTTGCTGATGCAGTTGACACTCTTGCTGCTGCTGACACTCTTGCTGCTGCAGTTGGCACTCTTGTTGCTGCAGTTGGCACTCTTGCTGCTGCAGCTGGCACTCTTGCTGCTGCAGTTGGCACTCTTGCTGCTGCAGTTTACACTCTTGCTGCTGCAGTTGACACTTTTGCTGCTGCAGATGACACCCTTGCTGCTGCTGCCACTCTTGCTGCTGTTGCCGACAATGGAGCTCCTGCTGTTGACACGGCTGCTCTTCCTGGTCTTGCATCTCCAAAGGCACCTGAGGTTGTGTATGCAACTGCTGCTGCAGCTGCTGCTACTGCCGCTGCTGCTGCTGCTACTGCCGCCGCTGCTGCTGCTGCTGCTGCTGCTCCTTCCGCAGATGTCTGAGCGAAATTGAGTGTGATTGAGCGCAATTGAGTGAAATTGAGCAGAATTCAGTGGCCTTGGGTGGAATTGAGTGCACTTGAGCGGATGAGTGGAGTTGAGTGGAGCAGATGTTAGCGGAATTGACTGAACGTGAGTGGAATTGAGCGGAATTGAGTGAAATTGAGTGGAATTGATTGAAATTGAGTGGAATTGAGTGGAATTGAGAGGAATTGAGAGGAATTGAGTGGAATTGAGTGGAATTGTGTGAAATTTAGTGGAATTGTGTGAAATTGAGAGGAATTGAACGGAACTAAGAGGAAAGGAGTGGGATTGAGTGGACTTCAGTGTAGTTGAGTGGTCTTGGGTGCGATTGAGTACAATTGAAAGGGTGAGATTGAGTCATTCCAAGTAAAGTTGAGCAGAATTTAAGTTGAGTAGAGTTGGATTGAGCGGGAATGAGTTTCATCCGATGGAGTTGAGTGGTGTAGCGTCCAGTTCAGTGAAATCTACTGGAATACAGCGAAATTGGGTGGAATTGGGTTGAATTAGGTGGGTTGACTGGAATTTAGCACAACTTGAGTGGAGTAGAGCGATATTGAGGGGATTTGACTAACATTGGGTAGAATCGGGTGGAGCTGGGTGGAATTGGGTGCAATTGAGCGGGAAGGAGTGTAATGGAGTGGAGGTGAGCGGAATTGAGCGGATGAAAGCGGATAAGAGCAGAATTGAGCGGAATTGGACGGAATGGAGTAGAATTGAGTGGAATTGAGCGGACTTGAGTGGAATTGAGCGGATAAGAGCGGAATTGAGTGGAATTGAGTGGAATTGTGTGGAATTGAGTGGAATTGAGTGGAATTGAGTGGAATTGAGTGGAATTGAGTGGAATTGAGTGGAATTGAGTGGAATGAAGTGGAATTGAGTGGACTTGAGTGGTATTGAGTGGAATTCAACGGTTGCAACGGAGCCTCAGGGTCAGAGCGAAGTGAGAACTAGGGATGCGGCGGTGAAAACATTGTGGCAGTCGTTTGGCTAGTGTTGAGCCAAAGTCGAGGGAGAAAGAGATGGGAGATTGTAAGCAGTGGGTGTGCCATCAATATGCGGATTGGGAAGAAGTTCGGCAGTTATGGCGGTCTGCCGGTGGCGGGAACATGACCCTTGTTCTTTGGCGGTGAGAGTTGCAAGGCATGGTGAGGTGGGGTTAAGACGGGCGATGTGTCGAGAGAAGGACTTGTGCTCAGGCACGACAGAAGGTAACAGACAGACAGCAATCGCCCCATTGTCCGGAGTCCAATGACACCGATCGCCGCTCGGCACTGTGGTGCGGGGCACTGCCGAAAGCTGGCGGTGGAAGGAAGGGGAGGATGGTCGAACAGGGTGGAGAGCCGGAGTTGCAGAGAGGCTGCAGACGGACAACGGAGAAGAGGAAGAAATGAGGTCCTTGGGGAGAGAGCGGTGGGGAGAAAGTGAGGCGGAGGGTCGGCGGGAGAGAAGCTGGATGGTAGCTATCGCGGGCGCACGAACGCTGGCAACTCGTGCAAATGAGAGGGATGGGGGATGGCTCAGATTGGCTGCACGCCGGAGATTGGCTTCGAACGTGTCTTTCGATCGCTGATCAGTGGAGCGACGTTCGTCCAGTCCGGAAAGCGGCGGTGCCAGATCCAGCGGAGCCGGCGGTGATTTCGGAGAGCGATTTCTGCCATGGCCTGCTTCACTGCTTCTACAACAGCGAAGACGTGAATGGTGCGCGCTTGTATGTGCATGACGACGAAGGTTGAAGTCGATTTTCGAAGTCGTCAACGGTACCAACCTATAGTCGAAACGATTTTGCCCGACAAAGATCCCGTATAGTTAGTTCAAGACTCGTTCGAGAGCAGCGGGATGGCGTGCTAGGAAGAGATCTTGCGGTGCTCCGTGGCCGAATACTGAAGAGGCCAGCATGGAGATTATGACCGACAGTCACACGTACCAGCGCAGTCACACGCACCTCCGCAAATCGCTCGGGTTTTCGTTCCATCGTTGCGCCATCGCTATCGTCGTTTCCCATCCTGAAAACAGCTTTTCGCCACACAAGAACCACGATATTAAGATGAGACAACTGCCGAAGACTCCCTTGTCACGGCCAGAGATCGGTCGTCCGAAACTGCGACGCCAGCGGTCGATAAACGATCTTTAAATCGAGAACATTTCTATCTGCACCGCTTGTACTACGAAACGCGCTCGCGATGATTTTGATAACTGTCGGATGCATAACAGTGGAGCNNNNTTTTTTTTTTTTCTTTGCGGCAGTAGATATGCCTTGGGGGTGGTCACCCTTTTGCTGGCACCATTACAGTGGGGGCTTACAGCTGGCTCACCCCTGCCATTGCTTGGAAGACAAAACGATGCTGCACAGTACTTCAGATTGGCCAGAAAGCGACAAAACACTTTCCAAGGATTCGGCATGACACAGATGTGAACGGCTTTTGACGTGGCGGACGTTCAATACAAGTGCATCGTACAAGCCCCACCATAGGTCTCTTCCCCGGCGAAAGACGCCACCTGTACCACTTTTTGGGGTTACGTAGTAACCCTATGCAATTGGTTCGGTATCCAACAATCAGCGCTGACGTCACAAAATCCGCTGCACAACGACTTCCGCGACGGGCAGTTCTGTCTGCGGTCGGTGTTTCTGTCCATCGACAGCCCATCGAGTGTTTTCTAGGCATTTTTTTCAGCAATTCTGTCGCGTCCAGAAGACAGCCCCTCTCTGAGCGCGATTTTCCTTGAGGAAGGCACTCCCAGTCCGAGAAAAACGTGCGAATTGGACAGAATTTGCGTAGCAACCAGGTTTTTTCCGAAACAGATACCGGACATCGCAAGCAAGCACTTGACTTCTCGGACAGGAGGGGAAGGTAGAGCAAAACTCGTTTCCAATGCAGATAACATGTCTGAACCCGGTTTCAGTCCATTACTACGTAAAACCGATGCAAGCCTGCGTGCAGCCAATGCCACTAGTTTAGAGAACTTCATGAATTGGGCAACCTAGTACGACGTTACGAAAAAGGAAACTATGCAGCAGGTTGGGGCAGCAGCGTTGTTGATGCAGCGTGCGGGCTTCCACGCTCGTTGCTTAAGTCAGCTGCCCCCTCAGTCTGCTGCCTTAGAGTCCAAGTCTGGAAGCTCTGGGTTTTGTTACTCAGAAACGCGCGCGCCAGAGTTAGCGCCAGAAAGCAGCTGAAAACTGATAATGACTGATTAGGAATGAAGAATAAACAACAATGGGAGACCCCTCAAAGTTCTAGGCCCCCCCCAGCTCTGTAGAGCTTGTTACTCAGTTCATCAGCCAATCAGAAAATAGCTCAGCTCAGGCTGGCAAGTTTTCTTAGTGAGGCCTGGCAGGCCTCACTAAGAAAACTTGCCAGCCTGCCAGTTCATCAGCCAATCAAAAATAGCTCAGCTCAGGCTGCCACACGATGTTGATGTTGCCGTCATGCAACAACGAACGAACATAGTGATACTCAACGTTGATGTGCTTTGTGCGTATGTGATGCACGCCGTCATTGTCGGCGATGGCCATGGCACTCTCATTGTCACAATGCAACGTGATGGATGGGACGGACTGACGCAACTCGGACAACAGACGACGCAAACACACACTCTCACACGCGCCTGATCCAAGAGCCACGTATTCAGCCTCAGCAGTGCTGCGTGCAATGCACCCCTGCTTGCCATTGCGCCAGGACACAGCCGTGTCGCCAATCAGAAAGATCCAGCCTGTGCGATTCTTACCATCCGGACTGCCGGCTCAGTCGTTGTCGGTTTAGCCCACTGCGACAACAGACGGTTGACGGCGGAACAGGAGACCTCGCCGAGGAGTCGAGACGACGTAGCGCAGTACTCGGATCGCGGCCTCGTGGTGAAGGTGACGCGACTTCTGAGAAAACTGGGCCAGGAGGTTGACGGCAAACGCGATGTCTGGACGCGTCGTCGTCGCTAAGAACATCAGTGACCCGATGACTCGCAGGTACGTGGCCACGTCAACTCCCCCACAACAGCTGGGTCAGGACTCTTCAGCTTCACTTGGCCATCGGGCGACATGGGTGAGGATGCGCTCGGCACGAGTGGCAGGTCCTCGGCGAAGCGAGTGGACAGAGTCTGCACATAAGCAGCCTGATGGACATGGAGGATGCCCTGGGAGCGATCATGCTCGAGCTCCATGCCGAGGAAGACTCGGGCAGACCTGAGATCCTTTATCTGGTAGGTGGCATGCAGCAGGTCCTTGACGCGCTGGATGGCGGCCGTGTCTGGCGACGCAATGAGAAGGTCGTCGACGTACACCAGAACAGCACCGAAGGTCTGGCCTCGCGGACTGACAAACAGGGTCCGCAGTGCTGCGCTGGAGCCCACCACGAAGGAGCGTGCTGCTGATCTCCTGGTTCGAGCACCGAGGCGACTGCTTCAGGCCATAGAGGGCCTTACGCAGTCGCCACACTCTCCTGGTGCGATCGTCGAAGCCTGGTGGCTGCACCATGTAAAGCTCCTCACCCTCCAGTGAACCATGGACAAAAGCGTTGCTCACATCCATCTGATGCAGCTCCCACCCGTGCTGGGCGACCAGGCCGAAGAGCGCCCGGCTGGTGGAAAACCGGCCAACTGGGGCAAAGATCTGGTCATAGTCGACCCCAGGGACCTGGGCAAACCCCTTTGCAGTGAGGCGGGCCTTGTACTTGTCCAAGGACCCGTCGGGTTTCCACTTGCGCCGAAAGACCCACTTGGCACCGATGGCCTTCCGACCTGGAGGAAGGTCGACGAGGTCGTACACGTGGTGCTGTCGGATAGCGGCGAGCTCATCGGTGCAGGCAGCGTCCCAGTGTGCGGCCTCAGGAGAGGCTCGTGCCTCGTGCAAGGTGGCTGGGTCCTCCGGGTGTGCTGTGGAGCGGACTGAGAGAGCATGTGCCTCTCGCGCCCCAGGTGGGATGCGCGCCAGGGCGGCCACGACAGCGTGCCGATACTCGTGATGGAGCATGGCGTAGCCCAATGCGGAGCCCGGCTGGAGATCTGCAATGGTGGCCGATGTGGTCAGGCCGAGGGCCTTGGTGCCAGGGTCCCCACTCACGATCGTGGGAGTGGAGGAGGCACGTGGAGCCACGGGGGTCGAGGCGCTACCAAGCGCGGTGCGACGGTCTGCACGCTCACCGACGGCCTGGGTCGGAGGCTGCCGCCGGGGCCACGTGTGTAGCGTGGTAAGGCATGCGATGGCGCTGAGTTTGATGGGCCAGTGGAGGCGACTGGGGCTGTCGGCCCGGAGAGATCAGCGGACACGACGGGAGCTGCCGGCCCGGAGGGACCAGTAGACACGACTGGGGCAGCTGGCCCGGAGGGACCAGCGGACGCGACTGGGGCAGCTGGCCCGGAGGGGCCAGCGGACGCGGCTGGGGCAGCTGGCCCGGAGGGACCAGCGGACGCGGCTGGGGCAGCTAGCCCAGAGGGACCAGCGGACGCGACGGAGGAAGCTGGCCCGGAGGGACCAGTGGACGCGGCTGGGGAAGCTAGCCCGGAGGGACCATCGGACGCGACTGGGGAAGCTGGCCCGGAGGGACCAGCGGACGCGGCTGGGGAAGCTGGCCCGGAGGGACCAGCGGATGCAACTGGGGCAGCTAGCCCGGAGGGATCAGCAGACGCGACTGGGGCAGCTGGCCCGGAGGGACCAGCGGACACGAATGGGGCAGCCGGCTCAGAGGGACCGAAGAATGTGTCACCCGGACGCGGTAGGACTGAGGACGGACTCACCACTCCCCCACGCGACGGGATAGACACAGACAAGCCGGAGCGAATGAGGTCGCGAGGAAACAGGTCCTCGAAGAAGAGGGCATCCCGGGATTCGACAATGCAGTGCCGGGAGGGGTCCCAGAAGCGCCAGGCCTTGGACTGACGAGAGACACCGAGGAAGGTGCATGGACGGCCGCGGGGGGCGAGCTTGCCACCCTGCTGCGGAGAGGGCAGCCAGACAATGGCGACACAACCCCAGACGCGAGCGGGGCGGAGGTCAGCGCACTGACCGTACCAATGCTGGTACGGCGTGGACTGACAGGGAAGGGGACCGTGGGGAATCTGGTTCCAGACCCAGGTCATGTAGGCCATGGCTTCAAAGTAGAAGCCCTCGGAGAGACCGGACTCGACACGCATGGTGCAGACGGCGTCGGCCATGGTCCGGTTCCACCGCTCGGAGACACCATTCTAGGCGGGTGTGTAGGGCGCCGATGTCTCGTGGTGGATCCCGCGGGAGGCGAGGAAAGTCGTGGCCTCACCCATGTACTCGCCACCGCGATCGGAGCGAAAGCGGTGAAGGGAGCGGCCACACGCGTGCTCTGCGAGGACAAGCCAGTCCTGGATGGCCCGGGCGACATCGCTCTTCTGCCTAAGACAGAAGACCCAGCGATAGCGAGAGTAGTCGTCCGTGAGGGTGAGGACATAGCGACCATGCTCGCCGACCGACTCGGTGGGGAGAGGNCCGGTTCCACCGCTCGGAGACACCGTTCTGGGCGGGTGTGTAGGGCGCCGATGTCTCGTGGTGGATCCCGCGGGAGGCGAGGAAAGTCGTGGCCTCACCCATGTACTCGCCACCGCGATCGGAGCGAAAGCGGTGAAGGGAGCGGCCACACGCGTGCTCTGCGAGGACAAGCCAGTCCTGGATGGCCCGGGCGACATCGCTCTTCTGCCTAAGACAGAAGACCCAGCGATAGCGAGAGTAGTCGTCCGTGAGGGTGAGGACATAGCGACCATGCTCGCCGACCGACTCGGTGGGGAGAGGCCCCATGATATCCGAATGGACAAGGTCGGGAGGGGCAGATGCACGGGAGGCAGACAAGGGGTACGTGGACCGGTGCATCTTCCCCTGAGCGCACTCAGTGGGGCACGGGAGAGGGAAAGTCTCCGGGTCTAGGCCCGAGGTAGGCTGGGTGCGAAGCATGCTGTCCACAGCGGTAGAGTGGACGTGGCAGAGGCGGCGGTGGAAGAGGCGGGTGTGCTGAGGAGAAAGCGTATTGATGACGAGCACATGGCCTGTGGCGGCCGACGAGGAGGAGACGGGAGAAGAGCAGGAGAGACGAGGAACATGCCACAGGTTGCCACGGGCGGTGGCGTGCAGGACGACAAGACCAGACGAACGCAACGACACCGTGCCAACACCACGCGAGTGCACAACATCCATGCTCATGCGGTCAAGTGCAGTCATGGACAGGAGGCTGAGCTCGAGACCAGGGACGAAGAGGACATCGGTCAAAAAGACGTCACCGGTAGGACCATGAAAACGAACGATGCCAATACCACGGACAGGCAACATTTGTCCAGAGCCCGTCCGGACACCGGAGACATCGCCGACAGGACCGAGCATACTGAAGGCCTCACGAGAGGCCGTCATGTGATGCGTGGCCCCGAAGTCAATGATCCAGGTCTCAGCAGGGTCCTGGACCGGGGTCGATAGATCGCTAACGGTCACATGGCAGCAGGCGAGGGACGCGGACGCGGTGGACGGAGGCGCAAAACGGGACTGCCAATCGTCAAGCCAGGCAACATCATCAAGAAGAGAGGCGGAGGAGTCCACGGGCGACGACGAGACAGACGAGGAAACGAGACACGACCGCAACTCAGTCTCAGTCATGGAGGGCTGGGGAGGAGGGCAGGATGTGATGCAACTTGCACTTCCCTGGGGGGGAGGGCGAGGCAGGCCGAGCTGGAGCACGATAAACTGCTCCAGTTGACGCTCACGGGAGGAGGGCCCGGGAGCATAGACGGAGTGCGGAGTGACGGCGCCGGAGCCAGGGTAGGAGGAGGACGGAATTGCCGAAGGGAGCGGGGGCGCCGACGGCTGCGGAGTCGGTGTCTACGGGACTGGCGAGGCGACCGGGGTGGTGGAGCCGCTGGACGAGGTCGAGGCGTCAGAGCTGGCGACAGCAATGGAGGCAGAGGCGAGACGGCGCTCCCGCTGGCGCCGCATGGTGGCGATGACGCGCGCCTCGTCCGTCGGCTGCGGGCACGTGTACCACCCGTGCCAAGGCTGGCCACAGTTGTGGCAGGCAGAGCTACCACTGCCAGACCCGGTCGACGGCTGCTGCTGCTGCTGCTGCTGATTCTTGCCCTTCTTGCTCCGACGCTTCTTCTTCCCCGTCGGCAAAGCGCTGGCGGAGGAGCCGGCGGAGGAGCTGGCGGATGTAGCTGTGGCGGGGGAGGCGATGGCCACGGAGGCGAGAGCCTCCGTGCGATGGAGTTCGGACTCCTGGCGAGCTTCCTCAATGCGGAGGAAGAGCTCGTATGCCAAGGGCATGAGGGTGCCCTGGGTCGCCATGGTGGAGAGGACGTCCTGGGGGTAGTCGACGAAGACGTCCGCGTACGCGCTGGTGGCGCCGCGCTTGATGGTGAGGAGCGCGGACAGAGGGGGTGGAGCAGATGTGCCAAGACGACGCAGGATGTCCTCCGCCCGCTGCCAGTAGGCAGTGACCATCTCGGTCTCCCCCATGCGCATGGAGTTGAACTCCCGGAGCAGACGGCTGATCTCAACGTCGCTGGACAGGCGATGAGGCCGAGTGAGGATGTGCCATGCGGATGGAGGGTCAGGTGTGGCGCCAGTGGTGAAGTCGCCGAGGTAAGGCTCCAGTGCCAGGCGGGACGCCGGAGGGGCGACTGGGACGAGGGCACGGACGGCACGACCAGCGTCATACAACTGGTCGGCCTGGGTGGAGTCATAGGGATGGGTGTAGTACACCCATAGGCCCTCCCCTTGCGCCCAGATCCGGAAGCTGAGCTCCCTGCTCCGGAACTGCTCGCCAGCCTTAAGCGGCGGCGGCGGTGTCTCAAAGTCCTTCTGCCTGCGGCCGGCGCCCAGAGTGGGGCCAAGGACGGAGGTCACCGTCTGCCGCTGGCGCTGAGTCTGCTGCTGCGCTAGGTAGTGCGTGGCAGCGGACACAGCTGGGCTGGCGTGCCCTGGAGGGATGAAGGATGGCAGCNAGCCGGAGGGGCGACTGGGACGAGGGCACGGACGGCGCGACCAGCGTCATACAGCTGGTCGGCCTGGGTGGAGTCATAGGGATGGGTGTAGTACACCCATAGGCCCTCCCCTTGCGCCCAGATCCGGAAGCTGAGCTCCCTGCTCCGGAACTGCTCGCCAGCCTTAAGCGGCGGCGGCGGTGTCTCAAAGTCCTTCTGCCTGCGGCCGGCGCCCAGAGTGGGGCCAAGGACGGAGGTCACCGTCTGCCGCTGGCGCTGAGTCTGCTGCTGCGCTAGGTAGTGCGTGGCAGCGGACACAGCTGGGCTGGCGTGTCCTAGAGGGATGAAGGATGGCAGCGCACCGGTAGCAGTGTGGGAAGCTGATGGCTGCAGCACCGCAAGCTGCTACGTCAAGGCGGTGAGCTGTAGCTGAAGAGTGGCGAGGGGGTCAGGGACGCCGCCGCCGACGCCAATGGACATCTATTGCTGCAGCTGTTGCTGCTGCTGCTGCTGCTGCTTTTGCTGCTGCTGCTGCTGCTGCTGCTTTTGCTGCTGCTGCTGCTGCTGCCTGTGCATCAAGGCGGCGAGCTGCAGCTGAAGAGCGGCGAGTGGGTCAGGGATGCCACTGCCGATGCCAGAGGGCAACTGCTGCTGCTGCTGCTGTTGCTACTACTGCTGCTGCTGGTGCTGCTGTTGCTGCTGTTGCTACTGCTGTTGCTGCTGTTATTGCGGCTGCTGCTGCTGCTGCGGCTGTTGCTGATGTTGCTGCTGCTGTTGCTGCTGCTGCTGCTGCAGCTACTGCAGCAGCTGCACAAAAGGGGGGCTAGGGGTCCCTCCCCCAACGTAGGTAGACCCCGCGTCAGAGGGGCTGTTGGTCATGGTGGTTAAAGGTGCCTCTCGTCCTCTTTTGTTTTTTTTTGTGTTTTGTGTGCTACTGATGTCAGCAGTGACGTTAGCCAAGGATGGCTGACGTCAGCAGAGGGAACTGCGCGTGTGTAGTGCCACTGTTTTCTCCCTCGTTCCCCTTTTTTTTTCTTTCTCTGTTGATGACATCAGCAGTGATGTCAGCAGAGGGGTGCTGACGTCAGCAGCGGCAAATGTTAGGGCCGCCGCTGTTGTTGTTGGTGCTGATGCTGTTGTAGATGCCGCTACAGCTGCTGCTACTGCTGTTGTTGCTGCTGCTACTGCTGCTGTTGCAGCTTTTTGCTGCTGCTGCTGCTGGTGCTACTGCTGGTGGTGCTGGTGCTACTACTGCTGCTGCTGCATCTGCTGCTGTTGTTGCTGCTGTTGCTGCTGCTACTGCTGCTGTTGCTGTTGCAGCTGTTTGCTGCTGCTGCTGCTGCTGTTGCTGCTATGGGTGCTACAGCTGCTGCTGCTCGTGCTGCGAGCTACAGCAGTTGTTGTGAGTGCTGCTGTTGCAGCAGCGAGCTGCTCCAGCTCGCTGCTGTAGCTGAGTGATGCTGTAGCTGCTGCGTGCTGCAGTAGCTGCTCGTTCCAGCTGCAGGCTGTTGTAGCGAGCTGCGGAGGTGGGGGATTTTTTTTGCTGTCTCTTTTTTTGTTTTTTTTTTTCTGTCAACAGCGGGCAGTAGCCCGCTGTCTGCTACGAGTAGCGGGTTGCTGCTCGCCCAGCAGCAGCGAGCTGCTGCTCGCTAGCAGCAGCGAGTTGCTGCTCGCTGCTCGCTCGCTGCGAGCAGCGGACAGCAGCAGCCGCGGTTGGCAGCTGCTGCTCACTGCTGCTGCTACTGTTGTTGCAGCTGTCGACTGTTGCAGCTCGCTACAGCAGCTGCTGTAGCCCGCTGCTGCTGCTGCACGCAGCTGCAGCTGTTGCGTGCTACGGCTGTTGCCTGCTGCTGCTGCGAGCTACTGTAGCCGGCTGCTGTTGCGGGCTGCTGTTGCAGCTGCACACCGCTGCTGCTGCTGCACGCTGCTGCTGCTACACGCTACTGCTGCTGTTGTTGCGAGCTCCTGCTGCTACGGGCTGCTGCTGCTGCTGCGGGCTGGTGCTGGTGCTGCTGCTGCTGCTACGAGCTACTGCTGCTGCGGGCTGCTGCGAGCTGCTGCTTCTGCCTGCTGCTGCTGGTGGTGCCAGTCACTGCACCTGGGTGACGTTGCCGCGTGCGTCGTCGCTCACAGACGTCAGACGCCGCCTGCCGCTCACCTCCTCGCGTCACGCGTGGGGGTCAGTGCTGCCGAAAAATTTTGGCAGCATTTCCCCTGGCCCAGTGGCCGTGGGAAAAATTCTGACGCCGCCACCAGGAGGGTCAATGCTTTCGAAAAAAATCCGGCAGCATTTGCCCTGCACTGGCGCGTATGGGAGGTCCGCCGGCGTTGTCTGGCACCTGTTCGCCAGTCTTCTGCTGCTGCTGCTACGCTCTGGCTCTGATACCAAAAAAGGAAACTATGCATCAGGATGGGGCAGCAGCGTTGTTGATGCAGCGTGCGGGCTTCCACGCTCGTTGCTTAAGTCAGCTGCCCCCTCAGTCTGCTGCCCTAGAGTCTAAGTCTGGAAGCTCTGGGTTTTGTTACTCAGAAACGCGCGCGCCAGAGTTAGCGCCAGAAAGCAGCTGAAAACTGATAATGACTGATTAGGAATGAAGAATAAACAACAATGGGAGACCCCTCTAAGTTCTAGGCCCCCCCCCCAGCTCTGTAGAGCTTGTTACTCAGTTCATCAGCCAATCAGAAAATAGCTCAGCTCAGGCTGACAGGTTTTCTCGGTGAGGCCTGCCAGGCAGCCGACAGCCCAAAACCCGGGCGTCGTCCGTTTTGCCTGAAAACTGGACCATACCATAATACCGACGTTGCGAACGCAGCCGTGCGGTCAGAACCTGCTAGAAAAATAGTAGCGAGGAGTTATGGCAGCCTAAATCCAGATGGTGCCCACAACGGTTTCTGCTGCCAAACAGGGCCATGCAACATGCAACTAGGACCCTAGGCAGTGCATGACGATGCAGACGCGATGGGACGCGCTGGACGCATGCAAGCAGTAACTGCGGTGTCAATGACCGCCGGCAGCACGACCGTTGAGGAGGCCTGCCGATGGAGCTGAGCGCGTCGCCGGAGAGAGGAGGCTCCAGCGAACTGCGAGAAGACCTCAGCGTGCGTCGGCTCCACCGGACGACACTCCATCAGCGTCGAGTCTCGCCGTCAGTCATCTGCACGCCGATGTACACAAGCCGGGAGGACACAGCAGAGCACAATGAGAGATGCGAAAAAACCAACATTAGGCAATGCATTTTGAACAAAAAAATGTAAATGAATGACAAGACTGTTATTCCAAACGGAGCATATATGCTGAACAGGTCAAGGTGGAGAGGCAAAACACGAGTCAGAATTTGGGACACTTGAGCAATTTATGATTAGCAATAAGCATACTTCGATGACAAGTATCCAATTGATTGAACATATATGTACAATTGACGTGCTACGAATGAAGCATAGTCTGGTTCGTTGGTTTGTATGTCGAACGACGCTTGTGGAGACGATTCGTAAGTGGTCGGATCGAGAAGGTCTGCTGAGAAGTTTGGGGGTCTTCGAGAACTGACACTGAAGATGCACGATGCATCTTCATCAATTCAGATTCTTCCAGATTTTTCGAGAAGTCGACCGCAAGATTTTGACACTTCAATTCGTGGGTTTGCAAGAATCGTCAAAGCTGTCAGAAGGTTTGAGAATATCCACTAAGGGTGGGGCAATTGGGCACTTTTCCCTCAACCATCAGAATTAAAATCGCACTCCACGTGGCGCGATGGGCTATTTCTGTAATAGAAAAAGTACCCACTCTAGAAGAATAGGGACTCGTGTACGTCTAGCACATAACACTTCCACCCCCTTTTAGCGGCGACATCCCGGTGTACATGCAGTTGTGGCCCAGAGGCGACGATAGTAGCTGTCAATGAGATGATCGACGTCTCGGAGGTTGCCATAGGGCTCCCAGCTGTTATGCACGGCGACATAGCCGTGCCACTTGACAAGATATTTTGTCGTCTTGTCTTGTCCTCGATGGCCTAGGATGTCCTCGACGACGTACTTCTTGCCTTCGTACACTTGTACAGGAGGCGGAGGAGGGACATCTCTACTAGGAAAGTTTTCTCCGCTGTCACGATAGTGCTTCAGTCATGGGGGAGTGTTGGGTTTCTCACATCTCTCATTGTGCTCTTTTTTGTCTTTTTCAAGCTTGTGTACATCGGCGTGCAGATGACTCACGGCGAGACTTGACATTGCTAGAGTGTCGTTCGGTGGAGCCGATGCACGCTAAAACTACACACAGTTCGCTAGAGCCTCCTCCCTTTGGTGACATCCTCAGTTCCATCGGCAAGTCTCCTCGGCAGTCGGGCCGCCGGCGGTCGCTGACATTACGGATGGTGTTTGCATGCGTCTAGTGCTGAATCTGACTGTACCATTGCACCTGCAGCGTCGTGCTCTGCTTATGATCCAAATCTCATGCTAGCGTGGCACTATTGTCAAGAGGGACCAGTGTAGCGCTACCTGGGTTTGGGCCGCCATAACTCCTCATTGCTATTTTTCTAGCTGATTACGACCGCACGACTGCATTTGAAGCGTTGGTGTCATGATATGGCCTAGTTTCATTTGGAAATAGTTTTTAGGGCATGCAGGCCCATGCAAAAACGAACATGAGCTCTGTGTGTGAGTGCGATGCAAGACGACAAGAATTTAGCCAAGTCTGGAATGCTGAATATAAAGAACAAGGAGAGTTTACAAATGAGCCCCTAGCGGGCTTATATACGGGCGCCGGCAGATAGCCGCACCGAGCCCCGTCACCCCTCATGAACCTAAATGAGTCAACAGGGAGAACACACTGCCTACACAATGACAGCCATAAAGGTGGTCACATCGAGGCACCGGAACAGCTCTCGGAGTGCCCGGGTCTCGACCACCGAGAAAATATGAGCAATGCCAAACAAATGTCGGAATCAACGTCCTGACATCACAAACGGCTTTCCAAACATCGGAAGCCCCACAACAGCCATCGGGTCTCCTCGTCGCATCGGTATAGTCCACCGGGTGCGCGGGTCTCAACCCACCGAGAAAACTCTCCTAGCTCCAGACAAGCCCACAGGGCTACCGCAACGCATCGACCGCGTCTCGCCGACGCTGTCGTACATGCTGGACAAATATCGAGACACCCCGAAGGCCGGTCGTGTCGTCACGCTCTCCTCCACCATATACCTCAGATGAGGGTATATCGGTAAACTAGCAAGGTCGGTCGTGACGGGTGGAACCCACAAAAACCAACACTCCCCTTGGCTGACATAGTCGTCCACGCCAGAACGAATGAACGAAGGCATGGAACAACAATGTATGGCAAGCCATAACATGCATGAGTCAACTCACACACACACACACACACACACATACTCATATGCTATCCATCTAGGGTCTCCCTGGACATTGGCACAACCCACCAAGTGTCTGAGTCTCGAGCATGAGAGGAGTGATGCAGACGCACACAAACCAGTGTAATGCACATACACATGTCATACACATGTCAGAGGAGAAGATGGTCTCCTCGTGACACTGGCGGTACCAGGGCCCGTGTCTCGACCGGTACGAGCAATCCAACATAAGAGTATCATCATCCAAACACAGGATCATGGGAGAATCTCCTCGTAACACGGGTGCAACGCACCATGTGTCCAGGTCTCGACCAACAGCTCACATGCACATGCCACACACAGCATAACTACACACCAAGACACACAACCATATGGTCTCCTCGTGACACTGGTACAACGCACCAAGTGTCCGGGTCTCGACCAACAGGTTGCTACCATGCACATGCAGCTATGCAGGCACGCAGCATGAGCCACATGCGGGATGCTCTAGATGCTCACAACAGAGCATGGAACTCACCATGCATCTCCCATGACATCGAATCAGGTCGAGGTCCACACAACACTCCCCCTGGGCATATGAACCTGGCAGCGATGTCCTCAATGGAGATGCTGATGTCATAGCTGAAGAGATCCTGGGCGATAAGTCATGTGGTGGGTCCAACATGGAGAGATAGCTCCCCCTGTCACATGCGAGTCGACTCCCTCCCTCAAAAACAAAGTGGTGTCTCCGGCTACGACTCCTCACGTGAATCTGCATCACCTGGGGTATACCAGTCCTCACGTGACTGCCAAGGGTCCCAACTCATAGTCTCTCCTGCCTCCGCACTGCCGCGATGCATCTTTGTACGCCGGAGGAACGGGAATGGGCGAGCAGCACGCGTGCGTGGATGAAGTTGCAGAGCTGGCCTTAGATACGGGATAGCACACCCTGAGACACAAAAGTGTACTACCACAAGAAGAGAGCAGGAGCAACGAACGGGATCGCCACTCGTGGATGAAGATGACGATGGGGTAGGTGAGTCGGGTGGATGAAGGTGCGTGACGGCAGTAGAAGAAGAAGAAGGAGCGATAATGGGGTCAATAGGAGCCAGGATGGTGGAAGCCGAAGGCATGCTCACCTCTCTTGCAACAGTGTCTCCAATGGACATCATACTCGGAGCTGGTACAAGATCCTCCCTGAGTATGGGTGTGCTAGATGCCGTTGGCAGAAGGATCGTATCGATGGCAATGATGCTCCCCTCCTCTGAAAATCGCTCACGCGCTGCTATCATCTCCCGCTGTAACATGACTACACGCTCCTGTAGATCAGCATAATCTGTCTTGGACATGTCGAGGTGGCCTATGTCGACCTGGTGTAGGATAAACTCTGCCTCACGGGATGTTTCACATGCAGAGTGCACAGCTCGTGAGTATAGCGCCGTGTGCATCTCTACTGTTGAAGACGATGGAAGTAGTGCTGGTGCATCATCATGGGGGTTAACCAAGCTCGCAATGTGCTGGGACGCTGGAACATCGCATGTAGTTGCAGGTGTCGCATCCACATCACAAATCGTGTCTGTCACATGAGGAGTCATCGGCCGCATGCCAAGAGAGAAGGAGAAGGAGGAGTCGTCAGAGTCCGTGGAGCATGTAGAAATGTCGTTCGTGTAGGTACTGCCACTCTCAACGTCCATGTGATCCGCAAGGTCACCAGCAGGTGAACACGAAGGGGCAGAACTTAGCTCCTGCTGACGAGGTGACTCCATCTACGTGTAGGGATCTGCACCACTGTCCTCAACTGCCGTTGTAGTGGACACAGGTGTGCAGGGCTCCGGCTCGATAATGTCCGTCAAGGCGACCAACAAGCGCAGCTGGTGCTCACGCACTGTCTCGCCGGGAAGGCTGGTCGGTGCCACGTGCTCAATAATGGAGTGTAGACCACCATCTGACTCCGTCAACTATGTCGCTACTCCGTCGTGGGTACGGGAACCCGGAGACTGTATGAACATGGAGGACTCCTCATGCTGAAGCTCGTCCTCATGTACAACAGATGAGACGGTGGAGCCTACTGTGTGTGCTGCAGCATATGTCCTAGCGATGTCTCTCAGAATTGCTGCTCTCAAGAATGCCTCCACCTCCAAAAGACCAACTGGCCGACTCTACTGATGCACTGCAACTGCTATCGTACTAGTGTGAATCTCGTGCGCCAACGCCCCTGGAGATCCCTGTGGGGTATCCCAATCCGCCCGGGACTGTTGTACCACTGCCAAGCCACTACCGGTCGGAGTCGCAAGTGGCACCCCCGAGGCACGCGGGACCTGCACTCCTCCTGATGCAACCTGCTGCTGCAGAATGTCCGACTGCTGCCCCAGCGTAAATGTCGAACTCGATGACATACATGTCTCAAGCCCTGCAATCTCCGCCGGACTGGTATGACCCTGCTACACACACTCTCTCCAAAGTCCGGTGGACGCATCCCGATCCATACGAGACTCCTGGGTCACCGCTGGGCCTCCACCGGTCGGAGCCGCAAGTGGCACCGCCCAAGTACGCCGTGCCTGCATTCCTCCTGATGTCGCCTACTATTGTGGAAGATCTGGATCCAACCTCGGCATTGAAAGGCAACTCGCAACCATGAAGGCCATGTCAGGGGAAGACTCCACGCCATGTGTTGTCACCGTATCATCTGAGTCTGCTTGAGCTGCCGCTCGGGAAGCACGGCCCGGTGCGAGTGCGGATCCTGTCGCTACAGTCACATCAGGCAATGCGC
>SZWC01012529.1:7089-28666 GCA_023375785.1 Penium margaritaceum | reverse complement strand
AGTGGCACCGCCCAAGTACGCCGTGCCTGCATTCCTCCTGATGTCGCCTACTATTGTGGAAGATCTGGATCCAACCTCGGCATTGAAAGGCAACTCGCAACCATGAAGGCCATGTCAGGGGAAGACTCCACGCCATGTGTTGTCACCGTATCATCTGAGTCTGCTTGAGCTGCCGCTCGGGAAGCACGGCCCGGTGCGAGTGCGGATCCTGTCGCTACAGTCACATCAGGCAATGCGCGGTGACCACACTCCCCCTTGACGGGTATAGCAATGGAGGCCAAGGAGATGGAGGATGTATCAAAACCGGCACGATCACGCCGTGCGGAGCGCTCACGCCGATGTCACGGAGTCACTCGACTAGAACGACTGCATGAAGACATGGCATTGCGAGATGGCGTCGTGGTCGCAACAGAGTGGAGGATTGAAAGGATGGTGGTAGCCTAGGACTCACTGGAAGATAGATCTAAAGGTACACGATCGGATGAGGAAGGAAGGGAGGATGGAGGAGATGTGATCAAAGAGGCCGTTGACAAACGAGTAGCAGAAGCACGCTCAGTGACGACGAGGTCACAAAGTCGCTGCACTGTCTGACGGAGGCCGTGGATCTTAGCAAACATACTCGCCAAAGGTCCAGCTAGGGGATCTACCAACACCAGCAGATCCATATGCTGTGGAGGATGCATGCTCGGACGAGGGTGTAGCCAAGGTGGATGTTAGCCGGGAGGGCGCGTCCAATAACGACGCCAACCATGACGTCCATCACCATAGTAGTAGCAGGCGAACGAGTAGGGCGCCTGCTCAGATGTCCGTGCACTCATCTCGTGCACTGGATGATGGATAGGTACCGAGGGCACCTAGTCCCAGTGGTAAACACCAAGCCACGAGAGAGAATGAGGCCACTAGGTACTGTCACTCCCGGAGGTCACGGCGTCTAGGTCAGCAAACGTGAGCAGACGGGAAGAGCTGCACTACCACAGTACGCCCGGAGACTACAGTCTGACTTGCTGTGGCCACTAATGCTGCTGCCACTAATGGAGCAAAGACTGCTCCTAGACGAGAAGGGGTGGCGGCTGCAGGTGTGGTTGCCGCTCTGAGCGGTAGACGACCCAGCCCTCGGAGCTGGTTAGACTTGAATCTGCCATCGATCCTACGGGGTGAAGTGTGCGCACCAATCCACGGGCCAAAGGAAGACGCCAGTTCACGACGCGTCTCGAAGCAAAGATCGCAGCCGACAACAGTTTGCTGTTGGCGGAGAAGGCGAAACAGCAAGCTCTCGCGCAGCCGCACTATGTAGTCGTCGACACTCCACCGCCTGATGCTGCTATTGCGGGTATGAGAGTTGCTGTTGTTGTGGCGGTAGTATTTGGAAGATCCTCCTTTTTTTCGTTATTCTCTAGTCCTCAAGCCCCCTCTTGTGTTCCGTTTCTTCTTCCTTATTTTGCCCTCACCCTCCACCCCCTTTTTTTGCAGTTCGCCCCTCTGCTCGCCTTAAGCCCTCGCCTTTCTCCTTTGTTTTTTTTGGTCACTCGCTTTCATGCGTACCCTTTTTCTTTTTTTTTGTTACTCGCTCCCCCCTTTTTTCTCGATTGGCCGTAAGGTGGGCAAACGGAGAAAATAAGGAGAAGGGGGGGGGGGTGTCCGACTTGTCCGGCCCTCCCTCCCGTGCACGCTCGCTGAGCGAGCGAGTGAGTGACTGGGTGTGGGAGGTAAGGAGGGAGCGAAGGGGGAGGGGGTCCTGTCCGCCCCTTTGACCCGGCCCCTCCGTCGGTCGGCCGACGGGGCTGACGGGGCCAAGGGTGTCCACAGGGCGGACGGGCCAATGGAACCCACGGGGCCGATGGGCCCCCTCCGAAGGGCCCCTCGGAGGGGCTCGGCGGGGCCCTCCGAGGGCCCCGTTGAGAATTGGAAGAAAAAGGGGGGAGGGCGAACGGGGCCGGTAGGCTCCCTTAGAGGGCCCCCCCCTCAGAGGAGGGGTGCGAGGCCCTCCTCGCAGCGGCAGCAGCAGTTGTAGTGGCAGGTGCAGGTGCTACGGTTTCTGCTGCTGCTGCAGCTGCTTCTACTGCTGCTAGTGCTTCTGCTGCTACTACTACTCTGCGTAGCAGTTGCTGCTGCTGCTGTTGCTTGCTGTTGCCGCCGCGGCTGTTGTTATTGCACGCTGCTTCTGCTGCCGCCGCTGCTGCAGTAGCTACTGTTGCTGCACGTATATGCTGCTGCTGCTACTCTACTTAGCACCTGCTACTACCGTCGCGGCTGTTGCTGTTGCACGCTNTTGAGAAGGGGAAGAAAAAGGGGGGAGGGCGAACGGGGCCGGTAGGCTCCCTTAGAGGGCCCCCCCTCAGAGGAGGGGTGCGAGGCCCTCCTCGCAGCGGCAGCAGCAGTTGTAGTGGCAGGTGCAGGTGCTACGGTTTCTGCTGCTGCTGCAGCTGCTTCTACTGCTGCTAGTGCTTCTGCTGCTACTACTGCTCTGCGTAGCAGTTGCTACTGCTGCTACTGCTTGCTGCTGCCGCCGCGGCTGTTGTTATTGCACGCTGCTTCTACTGCCGCCGCTGCTGCAGTAGCTACTGTTGCTGCACGTATATGTTGCTGCTGCTACTCTACCTGCTACTACCGTCGCGGCTGTTGCTGCTGCACGCTATAGCTACTGTTGTCGCTACTGCACGTTGCTACTATTGCCGCAGTTGTTGTAGTAGCTGCTGTTGCTGCTGCTATATGATGCTGCTGCTGACGCTGCTGCTACAAGGATGCGCTGCTGCAGCTACTTTCACCATTGCTGCTACTACTGCACGCTACTGCTACTGGTCTTGCTGCACTTTGTTGCTGCTGCTGTCGACGCTGTTGCACGCTGTTGCTGCTACCGCCGCTACTGTAGTGGTTGCTGCTGCTAGTGCTTTTGCTGATGCTGCCACAGTCGCTATTGCTCCTTTTCGCAGCTCACTGCCCCTGTGGCGTTTACTTGCAATCGTTTCGCGCTCCCTCACACTGCTACCGGCGTGGCGCCACATGGCGCGTTCTCTTTGCGTTCTGCCCACTACTGCTGCTTTTACTGCTCACACGCCCCCCTGTGCTTTGATGCCAAATTGGAAATAATTTTTAGGGCATGCAGGCCCATGCAAAAACGAACATGAGCTCTGTGTGTGAGTGCGATGCAAGACAGCAAGAATTTGGCTAAGTCTAGGACGCTGAATATAAAGAACAAGGAGAGTTTACAAATGAGCACCTAGCGGGCTTATATAGGGGTGCCGGCAGGTAGCCGCACCGGGCCACGTCACCCCTGCTGAACCTAAATGAGTCAACAGGGAGAACACACTGCATACACGATGACAGCAACAAAGGTGGTCTCCTCGAGGCACCGGATCAGCTCTCCGAGTGCCCTGGTCTCGACCACCGAGAAAATATGAGCAGTGCCAAACAAATCTCGGAATCAACGTCCAGACATCACAAATGGCTTTTTGAACATCGGAAGCCCCACAACAGCCATCGGGTCTCCTCGTCGTATCGGTATAGTCCACCGGGTGCACGGATCTCAACCCACCGAGAAAACTCTCCTAGCTCCCGACAAGCCCACAGGGCTACCGGAACGCATCGACTGCGTCTCGACGGCGTTGTCGTACATGCTGGAGAAGTATCGAGACACCCCAAAGGCCAGTCGTGTCATCACGCTCTCCTCCACCATATACCCCGGATGTGGGTATATCGATAAAGTAGCAGTGTCGGACGTGACGAGGGGAAGCCAACAGTTCTTAGGCAAAAGGGACGACGCCCGGGTTTTGGGTTGTCGTCCACCTGGCAAGGCTCACCAAAAAACCCTACCTACAAGAAAATAGGTGTATTTTCTGATTGGTTGGTTTGCTAAGTAACAAGCTTTACGTAGCTAGGGAGGGGGAGCTTGAACTTGACAAGGTGTCCCATTGCTGTTCATTTTTTGTTCTTATTCAGTTCTTTCCAGTTCTTAGTTGCTTTCTCGTGCTAACACTAGCGCGCACATCTCTAAGTAATAAAATAAGAGCACTCAGACTTGGATTCTCGATCAGCTGACTGAGGGGGTAGCTAACTAAGCAACGAGTGTAGATGCCTGAATGTTTTATCAACAACACTAGTGCCCCAACTTGTTGCCTATGGATTATACTTTGGTATGAGAGCCAGAGCGAAGCAACAACAGCACAAGACTGGCATAGAGGTGTCAGACAACGCCAACGAATCGCGACACATGCTAGTGCATGGGAAATGTTGCCAGAGTTTTTCCGCCAGCATTGACTAGCTTGGTTGTGGCGTCAAAACTTTCCCCACGGCCACAAGGCTACGGGAAATGGTATCAGATTTTTTTGGCAGCACTGACCCCCACGCGTGACGCAAGAAGGTGAGCGACTAGCGATGTCACACACCAAGACGATGACACACGTAGCAACGTCAACCAGGTATGAGCGTGTTGCAAGCAGCAACAACAGCTGGTAGCACCAGCAATAACGTATAGCAGCAATAGCTTGTAGCAAGAGCAAGTAGTGGCAATATTAGCTAGCCACACCTGCATGTAGAAATAGCAGCCGATAGTAGCTGTAGCTCGGGGTAGTTAGCAGCAGCAGTAGCCTCAACAGCAAGTAGTAGGAGCAGCCAGCAGCAGCACCTCGCAGCAACAGCGGTGTGTAGCAATAGCAAGCAAAAGCAACCGCCAGGTACAACATGAGCAGCCGACTACTTACAGCAGCAGTGCGCAATAGCGAGCAACAACAACTGTAGGAGAGACCATGAGCAATAGCAGTTGCAGCTACTCGCAGCCCGCTACTCGCATCAAGCAGCGAGCTTCGAAGAGCAGACTCACTGCTTGAAGTTCGCAGCAAGCAGTGAGCACGAAGCTCGCTGCTTGTAGCTCGCGACTCGTAGCGAGCAGCGAGCTTGCTATGACGAACGAAAAAAAAATTCTCCATCTCGCAGGTGGCCCTCCTACGGCTGCAGCCACCACCTCAGCCGTTTCTGTAGCCATAGGAGCTCAGCAGCACGCAGCAGCTCAACCGTAGCAGCACTAGTAGGAGAAACAATTATCGGCAACAGCAACTGCAGTAGTAACAGTAGACGCTACTACAATAATAGCCGCAGTAGTAACAGCAACAACAACAACACCAGCATCAACAATAGCAACAACAATTTTAGTAGCAGACATAGAGCAACAGCAATAGGAGCGACAGCAGAAGTAGTAGCAGAAACAACTGCCCTCCAACCGCCAGAGCAGCGGCTCCAGCAGCAACCCCTACTGACATCAGCCATCCTTAGTTGACGTCACTACAAACATCACTGTTGACGTTAGCAACAAAAAAAAAGAGCTGCAACCCTGAAGATAACACGGTAGTAGCTACTAACGTCAGACATCCTAGGATCATATCAGTGCTAACGCCATTCTTGACATGAGTAGCACAAAAAAATACACAAAGGAGGGGGGACAAAGAAAACTGTTGCTAATAACCACAGTGGGGAGGGGTCCTCCTACGATGGGGGGACCCCTAGCCTCCCTTTCTTGCATAAGCTGTTGTAGTTGCAACAACAACAAGAGCAACAGCAACAGCAGCAGCAATAGCAACAACAACAGTAGTAATAGTAGCAGTAGTCCACAAGCTTGGTGGATGGCTCCTTCGATCCTATGGCCACCATTCAGCAACCACTTGCCGCATTCACGTAGCAACCTAGAGCAATAAAGCCGCTAGTACCACATACACACATCAGTGCCCCGTCGCCCTTCCTCCCTCAAGGGCATGTCAGTCTTGTTGTGTCTACTGCCACACATTACCTGGCACAGTAACAGACCTAGCATCAGTGGCAGACACTGACTTTATTCCTTGGCCCCACTCTGGGTGCCGATTGCAGGCCAAAGGACTTTGAGACCCCGCCCCCGCCGCTTTAGGCCGACGATCAATTCTCGAGCTGGGAGCTTAGCTTCCGCATTTGGGCACAGGGTGAGGGCCTGTGGACATACTACACTCTTATGTACAACTCCACCCAGGCCAACGAGCTATATGATGCTCGTTGTTTCGTACGTGCCCTCGTCTTAATCGCTCCTATGGCATCATGCCTAGCCATTGAGCCCTTCCTTGGTGACTTCACCACAAGTGGGACTCCAGACCTTGCAATCGCGTGGCACGTTCTCACTCGTCCCCATCGCCTATCCAACGAGGCAGAGACAAGCCGTCTCCTTGGGGAGTTCAACTCCCTGCACATTGAGGATACCAAGTTGGTCATCTCCTACTGGCAGCGGGCGGAGGACGTCCTCTGTCGCCTAGGCACCTGTCCTCTAGCACCTCTCGCCGCGCTCTTGACCATCAAGCGCGGTGACACCGATGCGTACGCCAACATCTTCCTCCACTACATCCAGGGCGTCTTTTCCACAATGGCACACCAGGACACACCCATGCCCTAGGCACACGAGCTCTTTCCCAAGATTGAGGAAGCTCGTGGGGAGTCAGGCATTGAGCGCATAGAGGCCCTTGCCTCCTCTGCTTTTGCCTCCATGGTCGTCGCTTCCCTCGCAGTAGCTACATCCACGAGCTCCTTGTCACGAGGGAAGGAGAAGCACAATGGCAAGAAGGGCAAGGGCCAACAGCAGTAGCAGCGGCTGCCGACCGAGTCCATTGGTGGTGGCTTGGTCTGTCACAATTGTGGCTGGCTAAGACATGGGTGGCACACATCCCTGCTGCCGACGGATGAGACGCGCATCATCGCCACCATGCGTCGCCAGCATGAGCGTTATCTGGCCTCTGCCACTGTAGCTGTCGCCAGCCTTGATGCCTCCACACGGTCCAGCCGGTCCACTCCTCCAAAAGCCACACCGATCTTGTCGACGCCAGCTCTGCAACAGCATCATCATCCGCAGTCGTCTGCACCTTTGTTTCCATCACCGGTGGAGTCCTCCATACTCAATCTAGACTCCCAAACCATCAACCTATGAGCGTCAGTTGGAGCAGTTCATTGCGCTCTAGCTCAGCTTGCCTCCTCCTCCCCCCAGGGAAGTGCGAATTGTGTTACTTCCTGCCCATCTGCCTTACCGTGCATGACTCCGTATGAGTTACGGTCGTGTCCCGCTTCCTTGTCCATTTCATTGCCTCCCATGTTCTCTTCTGCCTCTCCACATGACGACATCATGTGGCTTGATGATTGGCAGTCTTGGTTCGCACCGTCGTCCACCTCGTCGGCGTCTGTTGCTCGTTGCCATGTGACTGTTAGCGATCTAGCGACTCTGGTCCAGGACCCTACCAGGACCTAGATCATCGACTCTTGGGCCACGCATCACATGACGGCCTCTCGCAAGGCCTTCAGTGTGTTTGATCCTGTTGGCAATGTGTCTGGTATCCGGATGGGCTCCGGACAGGTGTTACCTATTTGCGGCGCCAACACCGTTCGTTTATGTGGTCTTGCCAATGATGTCTTCGTGACCGTTATCTTTTGGGTCCCAGGTCTTGAGCTCAACCTCTTGTACATCACTTCTCTTGACCACATGAGCGTGGACGTTCTAAACTCATATGGCGTTGGCATTGTGTCGTTACGTCCGTCAGGTGTTTTTGTTCTGCACGCCACCGCCAGTGGCAACCTGTGGCACATGTCTTATTTGTCCTCGCCTCCCTCTGTCCCCTCCCCGTCGGCCGCCACAAGTAAGCGTGCACGCCGGACCAGATTTGCGGATCTGACATCAGATTCTTACTCACGGATCGGATCCAACTCCTAGATCTGGACTCTTGGATCTGGATCTCGGATCCGCGGATGCACGGATCTATGGATCTGGCTCTCAGATCTAGGTCGGATCCAGCGTTGGTGGGAGTTAACAATATCTATAACGTCCAATTTTCAGCATTAATTTGCACTGTTGAATGAATTAATCACCAGTTTCTATGTAGTGCATGATATTTTGGTGTCATTTGTATGGTATTCATGTCCCACATGTGCCATTCATGCCTGATTACACAAACAAGTGCATACATTTGCATAATCAAAGTCACCCTCATGTGGACTCTTGGATCTCTGATTGGATCCAAGTAGTGAGACCCGGACTCTCGGATCCGGATCCGGATCTGGATTTGCGGATAGGACTCTCGGATCCATGGATTTGGTGTGAGTCCATAGTCACAGGCCATGTGTTTGTCACCAACACACTCTCTCCACAGCACACACATTTCTTACACAACCGCCTTTGCCACGTCCACTCTACTACTGCAGAGAGCATGCGTTGCACACAGCCGGCCGAGGGCCTTGATCCAGACTCCTTCCCCTGGCCGTGCCTCACAGAGTGCATTGATTACGCTCAGGGTAAGATGCACCAATCCACATACCCTCAGTCTTTCTCCCTGTGTCCGCTCCTCTGGACCTGGTCCATTCCGATATCATGGGCCCTCTCCCTACCGAGTCTGTCGGGGAGCATGGACGCTATGTCCTCATCCTCACTGACGACTACTCTTGCTGCTACTGGATCTTGTGCCTTCGGCAAAAGACCGATGTTGCTCTTGCTATTCGGGATTGGAATGTCCGTGTGGAGCGCGAGTGTTTTCGATCACTTCGCCGCTTTTGCTTTCATTCCAGTGGTGAGTACATGGGAGAAACCAAGACTTTTCTCGCCTCCCGCGGTATCCAGCACGAGACGTCGGTGCCTTACACACCAGCCTAGAATGCCGTCTCCGAGCGGTGGAACCGCATCATGGCTAACGCCGTCCGCACCATGTGGGCCGACTCTGGCCTCTCCCATGGCTTCTACTTCGAAGCCATGGTCTACATGACGTGGGTGTGGAACCGATTCCACATGGACCCCTTCCCCGCCAGTCCACGCCGTACTAGCAGTGGTCCGGTCAGCGGGCTGACCTCCATCCGGCTCGCGTCTAGGGCCGTGTGGCCATTGTGTGGCTGCCTACCCCGTAGGAGGGCACTAAACTCTCCCCCCGGGGGCGTCCTTGTACCTTCCTCCGTGTCTCCCGTTAGTCCAAAACTTGGTGCTTCAGGGATCCCTCCCGACACTACATCATTGAGTCCTGCGATACCGTCTTCTTTGAGAATCTGTTTCCCTATGACCTCGTTCGATCCGGCTCGTCGATGTCCCTTCCATTTTGTGGGGGAGTGGTGAGTCCGTCCTCCGTCCTTTCTCAAGAGCTGAGAAAGAAGAGGTGATGACGTGAGTAGGTGTGCTGTACCCTAAACGTCCATCCATCAACACAGTAGCTGCACGCCTCCTCCGGCCCTCCCTCTCCTCCCCGGGAGTATCCCACAAGGCCTCGGCACTTGCAGACGAGTCGTAGCCAGAACGTTCGTCGACGAAGACAGCAGCTGCTCATCGCACCATACCACCACTGCTGACAAAGAGAGCAGCTGCTCATCGCACCATACTCACTCCTGATTCCACATGGACCCCTTCCTCGCCAGTCCACGCCGTACTAGCACTGGTCCGGTCAGCGGGCTGACCTCCATCCGGCTCGCGTCTAGGGCCGTGTGGCCATTGTGTGGCTGCCCACCCCGTAGGAGGGCTCTAAGCTCTCCCCCCGCGGGCATCCTTGTACCTTCCTCCGTGTCTCCCGTTAATCCATAACTTGGTGCTTCTAGGATCCCTCCCGACACTACATCATCGAGTCCTGTGATGCCCTCTTCTTTGAGGATCTGTTTCCGTATGACCTTGTTCGATCCGGCTCGTCGATGTCCCTTCCATTGTGTGGGGGAGTGGTGAGTCCGTTCTCCTTCCTGTCGCTTCTAGGCAATACATCACCTGGTCCCTCAGAGCCAGCACCTCTTGTCCTATTTGCTGGTCCCTTCGGGCCGGCAGACCCGCCTGCGTCCACTGGCCCCTCCAGGTTCGCAGCCCCAGTCGCATCCACTGGCCCCTACGTGCCAGAATCCTTGTCCGCGTCTGCTCGTCCCTCGGAGTTGGAAGACCCGTCTGCGTCCACTGGCCCATCTGGGCCGGCAGCCCCAGTTGTGTCCACTAGCCCCTTTGCGCCGGTAGCCCCGTCTATGTACACTTTTCCCTCCGGGTCGGTAGCTCTGCCCGCATTCGTTAGTCCCTCCGTGCTAGCAGCCCAAGTTGCATGTGCTGGCCCCTCCGCATCGGCAGCCTCGTCTACGTCCATTGGTCCCTCCGGGTTGGTTTCTCCGCCTGCGTCCGCTGGTCCCTCTGTGCCACTAGCCCTGTCTGCCTCCGCCAGCACCTCGGACTCGGTGCCATCTCCTGCCCTACTACGCTACATGCGTGGCCTAGGCGGCAGCCTCCGACCCTGGTCGTCAATGAGTGCGCAGACTGCTACACCACGCCCTTTGGCACCTTGGCCCCTCATTGCCCCACGTGTCTCTTCCACCCCTACGATAGTGAGTCGGGACCCAAGCACCAAGGCCCTCAGCCTGATCACTTTGGCCATCATCGCAGACCTGCACCCCGGGCTCAACATTGGGCTACGCCATGATCCATTAGGAGCATTGGCATGCCATGACGGCTGCACTTCCGTGCATCCCACGTGGAGCTTGAGATACACACGCCCTCGTAGCCGGCTCTACGGCACGCCCGGAGGACCCAACCACCATACGTGAGGCTTGAGCTTCCCCTTAGGTCGCACACTGGGATGCTGCCTATGCCGATGAGTTCGCTGCTACCCGGTAGCACCACGTGTATGACCTCGTCGATCTCCCTCCAGGTCCGAAGGCCATCGGAGCTGAATGGGTCTTTCGGCGCAAATGGAAGCCGGACATGTCCTAGGACAAGTACAAGGCCCGCCTCATAGCCAAGGGGTTTGCTCAGGTCCCTAGGGTTGATTACGACCAGATCTTTGCCCCAATTGGCCGATTCTCCACTAGCAAAGCGCTCTTCAGCCTGGTTGTCCTTCACGGTTGGGAGCTGCATCAGATGGATGTGAGCAACACTTACCTCCATGGCTCGTTGGAGGGAGAGGAGCTCTACATGGTGCAGCCGCCAGGCTTCGACTACGGCACTCGCAACATTTGGCGGCTACAGAAGGCCCTCTATGGCCTAAAACAATCGCCTCAGTGCTGGAACGAGGAGATTAGTCGCACGCTCCTCTGTGGCGGCCTCTTGTACAGCACTGTTGACACTGCACTGTTCATCAGCCCGCGAGGCTAGACCTTCACTGTTGTCTTGGTCGATGTTGAAAATGTCCTCATTGCGACGCCAGACATGGCTGCCATCTGGCGTGTCAAGGACCTACTGCACACCGCCTAGTAGATGAAGGATCTCGGGTTTGCCCGAGTTTTCCTAGGTATGGAGCTTGAGCATGATTGCTCCCACGGCATCCTACACGTCCACCAGGCTTCCTATGTACAGGCTCTGTCCACTTGTTTCATCGAGGACTTGCCCCTCGTGCTAAGAGCATCCTCCTCCATGTCACCCGATGGCAAGGTGAATCTGAAGAACTCTAACCCAACCATTCTGGGGGAGCCAGTTGATGTGACCATGTATCTACGAGTCATCAGGTCACTGATGTTCCTGGCGACGACGACACATCCAGATATTGCATTTGCCTTCAACCTCCTGGCAAAGTTCTCTCAGGAATCGCGTCACCTCCACTTTGAGGCTATGATCCAAATACTGTGCTATGTCATCTCAACTCCACGGCAAGGTCTCATGTTCCACTGACAGCTGTCTGTTGTTGCGGTGAACTATACCGACTGACTGAGCCGGCAATCTGGTCTGTAAGAGCCGCACAGGCTGGATCTTTCTGGTTGGCGGTACGGCTGTATCCTGGCGCAGTTGCAAGTAGAGGTGCATTCTACATTATACTACCGAGGCTCAATACATGGCCCTTGGCTCAGCTGCATGTTAGAGCGTGTGGCTGCGTTGTTTGTTGTCCGAGCTGCGTCAATCCGTTGCATCTATATCGTTGTATTGTGATAATGAGAGTGCTATGGCCATTGCCGACCATGACGACGTGCATCACGCACGCACAAAGGACATCAATGTTGAATATTACTATGTGCGTTCGTTGTTGCACGACGACAGTGTCAGCACTGTGTGGGTTGAGAGAACATGGCAGCTGGGTGACTTCTGAACCAAGGCACTAAAGCGCGACTCATTTCAAAAGGCTGTGATTTCAGTCAGCGTGCATCTGTGAGTTGCACTCCTTGTCCTTGCCTGCGTCTCTTTGTGCCCTTGGGGAGTCTATCTGTTGAATGTGTCACTGCCCGCCCATGTGCACTGTGCCTGTGAGTCATGGGGGAGTGTTGGTTGTCTCACATCTTTCATTTTGCACTGTTGTGTCCTCCCGACTCGTGTACATCGGGGTGGAGATGATTGACGGCAAAACTTGACGATACTAGAGTGTCGTTTGGTGGAGCCAACACACACTAAGGATTATCCGTAGTTCACTAGAGTGTCCTCCCTCTGGAAACGTGCTTGGCTCCATCGGTAGGCCTCCCCATCGGTCGGATTGCCGTTGGTCATAACCATTATGAATGTTGTCTGTATGCGTCCAGTGTTGGATCTAACTGTATCATCGCTGTATAGCGCCGTGCTCTGCTTAGGGTGCAAATCTCATGCTAGCATGGTATTGTTGTCACCAGGGACTAGTGTAGGCGCTGCTTGGGTTTGGGCAGCCATAACTCCACAATGCTGTTTTTCTAGCTGATTCTCACCGCACAACTGCATTCGCTGCGTCGGTGTTATGGTATGGTTCAGTTTTTAGGCAAAACGGACGACGCCCGGGTTTTGGGCTGTCGGCCATCTGGCAGGGCTCACCGAGAAAACCCTGCCTGCCAGGAAATGGGTCTATTATCTGATTGGCTGGTTAGCTGAGTAACAAGATCTACAGAGCTGGGGAGGGGAGGGGAGCTAGAACCTAAAGGGGTCTCCCATTGTTGTTCATTCTTGATCATTATTCAGTTCTTTCCAGTTCTCAGCTGCTTTCTGGCGCTAACACGATCACGCGCATCTCTGAGTAACAAACCCAGAGCACTCAAACTTGGATTCTAGAGCAACAGACTGAGGGGGCAGCTGACCAAGCAACAAGTGTGGATGCCTGCATGCTGCATCAACAATGCTGCTACTTCAACTTGTTGCCTAGGAATTCCAGTTTGCTGACATGGAACAACAGATGAACTTGTTCAGTGTCGGGGAGTTTGAGTCGCACAACCAGGGGGAACTGCATGCGCTTGATATCAAACGGTCCCAACCATCAGGGTTTGAGTTTTAACCAATCGGATCCACAGAGCATGATGTTCTTCCGGCTGAGGAGGACTTTATCGCCAGAGGTGAAGATAATGTCGCTGCGATGTTGGTCAGCTGCTCGCTTCATGGCTACCCGTCTCTTCGCAAGGGTCTGTTGTGTTTCCTCCCAGATAGTGGTGAAGTCTTGTCGTTGAATGTTGATTGTTGGAATATCGCTGCGACGCTGTAGTCCGGCAGGTTTTGGCGGGAAGTTTGCCATACACCCCTTCAAATGGAGCTTTACCTGTTGCGGTGGAAAGTTCCAAATCATGTGTGATTTCGTCGGTCGGGAGTTTTTGTGCCGAATCGGTCCCATTAGGTTTGCATGGTGTTTGGAGCAGTTGTTCCAGAATCTGATTTGTTCATTTGGTTTGACCGTCGTTTTGAGGATGAAACGCCGTTGAGAGTTGAATTCTGCTGCCGTAGCGAGTCATCAGTTCGCGCCAAAAACGGCTGATAAATTGATCGACTCTGTCGCTTGTGATGGTTCTCGGTACGCTCTGTAGTGGCACGATGTTGTTTAGAAACAGCCGTGCTGTTCCTTCAACGTTGACGGTGGTCATTTTCGGGATGAAGTGGAACATTTTAGAAAACCTGTCAACGACCACGAGGATGGTGTCATATCCCTTGGGTGTGACTAGTAATCCGGTGACGAAGTCCATGGAGATGTCTACCCATGGTTTTGTCGGAACAGGGAACGGCTGCAGCGATCCGGGTGGCCTCGAGTGATGAGATTTTTGTCACTGACATATGTCGCAGGTTTTGTAGATGTCAGCCACGTCAGATTGCATATTTTCCCACCAATAGTTTTTTTCCAGCTTCTTCAGGGTCTTGTCCTCTCCAAAGTGTCCACCTCTCGTGGCATTCTTCGAGTAGCATACGGCAAAGTTCGTCGTTTGGGGGAACTAATGCTTGGCGAGTGAAGTGACGTTGGCATTAGGGTGCGTCAAACCAGAACTTGGTTTCATCATATTCGTAGTACTGGTCGTAGCCTCTCGCAAACAATCGCTTGAGGTAGGGGTCTCCATGTAGTCATAGGGTTGCCATGTCGGTCATTGAATCTGGTCAGCGGCTGAGTGCGTCTGCTGAATTTGTTTTTCCCGGCCGGTACTCAATCTTGTAGTGAAACCCGGACTTAAGGAACTCCATCCATCGGATTTGACGTCGGCTGAAATTCGGCTACATCTTCAAGTATTTCAACGCATGGTGGCCGATGCGCACAACGCATTGGCAACACTCCACGTCTTGAACGCGTGCTCGACCGCCAACATTTCCTTTTCGTGGACCATGCAGTTGATCTCCGGTCCTCGCAGTTTTCGAGACATGTAGGTGACCGGTTCTTTGCTGTTGCCATGATCTTGCAGGAGAATCGCACCAATGGCTTGGTCTAATGCATACATAACCATGACATTATTAATCGTTTGATTGGCTTATCGTAGGGCTGGCGCCGAGGTCAGAGCGTTCCACAAAGCAGTGAATGCTCCTTGTTCGCTATCTCCCCACAGCCTCTCGTTTTCTTTTCGAGTGAGGTTGGAAAGGGGTGCTGGCACTCGTGCATAATCCCTCATAAATCACCAGCAATAATTGTAGAATCCAAGAAAAACTTGATTTTCTTGAACGTTGGTCGGCGTCGGCCAATCAGCGATTGCTGCCACTTTTTGTGGATCTATGGTGATCCGTCCGTCGTAGATGACGCGACCCAAAAACTCGATTGAATGATGAATGAAGTCGCATTTTGAGAGTTTTCGGGAAAACTTGTCTCATTGCAAAACTTCAAGAACTTCTCGGAGATGTCCATCGTGCTCCTCTCGGGTGCGGTTGTACACCAGAATGTCGTTGAGGCACACCACGACAAAGTCGTCGAGGTACGTCCTAAAAATGTTGTTCATTGTCGCCATGAACGTCGCCGGGGTTTTTGTGAGTACAAACGGCATAACCGTGAACTCAAAGTGTCCGTAGCAAGTTCAGAATGTTGTCTTCTTGATGTCGGTGGCTGCCACGCGTATCTGGTGATGTCCGTTGCGTAAGTCAATTTTGCTTAAAATCCAGGCTCCTCGGAGCTGGTCAAAAACTTCGTCGGTTTGGGGGAGAGGGAAGCGATTCTTGATGGTAGCATCATTCAATGGCCAATAATTCACACACATCCGCATCCAGCCAGATTTCTTGTTCACAAATAGTACTGGTGTGGCGTATGGTGGCGTGGAAGGACGGATGAAACCCTGAATGAGCCTCTCGTTAGTCTGATTTTTTAGCTCGGTCAGCTCGTGATCACTCATCCGATAGGACCCTTGGACAGTAGGTCTGCTGCCCGGCTTTATGTCAATGTGATAATTGATGTATCACCGAGGAGGTAAAGTTTTTGGTAGTTTTTCGGGGAAGACGTTCACAAATTCCTCGATGAGTGGTGCAAACTCTTCAGGTACCATCTTGAAATTTGTCGAAGCCAATGAGGCTGATGAGGCCAATGATGATTCAGCTGCTGCAACTTCCACTTCTCCCATTAGCTTGAGATGTATGAGTCACGCATGAGCTCCTCTTTGTATATAGTGTTTTGCCACGTTGAGTGGTATTGGCTACACCGGTTGTCGCTTTTCGACTGCTGTGACTTCCTCTGCTGCTTCCACCTTTGTTGCTTTCGTTGCCAGCAGCTGTCCTACACGTGGAATCCCACGTAGATGTTGCCGCAGTTCCAGTCAACCTGCGGGTTGTGCTCATATTGAAAGTCTTGTCCGAGTATAATTTTACGATCACCCATTGGACAAGACCTCCAAACTGTTACATCCCAAAGATCTCCCACTCGTGGTCGTAGTGGCTCTCGCACTCTCCTTATCTGTAGTCTCTCGTCAACGGTTTTTCCTTCAAACACCCCTGGTTTGGTCTGCAAACCCAGCTTGGAAGCCATGTCGTTGCTTACGAAGCTATGTGATGCTCCTCCATCCAATAGTGCCTGTACCATTCTTCGACTTCTGCATCCTAGAGGTTGAACTTTTAGCAGTATCACCGGTTCGTCATCCTCGTACCCCTCTTTGAACTTTGCAATATCAGAAACCCTTTGCGGCGATGTGGGCCGTTGAGATGGGAGATCGTTTGGCGTAGATTTTTCCTTATGGATGGGATTTGTGGCTTTTGCTTGTGCCCCTTGTTGTTTCCCGACTCATTTTTCTGCAATTTCCACCCCTTTTTGGCCTGCTTCTTGCTTTGACAATTCGGAACAATGTGCCAGACTTTTCTGCAGCTATAACAGGTTTGCGTATCTCCCTGGTTGACGGCATCCACTTCCATTGGAGTCGAGGAGCCCGTTGACTGGTTTTTCCCATTTCCACGGCACCTGTGGTTAGGAGGTCGCCAACTGTAGGATTCCTGGATCCGAGCATTGTAGTCAGCACTGGCAATCCTTTCTAGTGCTATGATCATTTGTGGCAAGTCATTCTGGATGCCAAAAATTGCAATCGCTTGTCGGATATCTTGCTTGAAGTTGGTGTTGCAGTGAAAACAGAGTTCGTCGGGGGCGATGTCTACTCCGGTGATGATCTCACAAAATCTCAGTGTGTACTTTGCCACGCTAGACTGCTCATGTACACGCAAGAGTTTGTACAGTGCGTTGGATTTTTTGTTCATTCGTCCAAAGCGTGCGAGCATTGTGCTGGAGAACTCGTTACAGTTTTTGGTCGGTGGCGTCAGCACGTCTTGCCCTTGTGGATTGACCTCGTCCGAGGGTAGATGGCTTGCGGTCGGTGATGTGAGACGGGCGTCGTGAGCCCTTAATGATGCTCTGCCGGTCTCCTGCTGCTGTTGGATGGTCTTTAGGTTGGACCACAGAATTAACGCGGTGCATGCAGAAGTGCGACCGCAAGGTTTGTTTTCATTGGATCTTGGTTGACCCCAGCAGCGGTGAAGTACACCTCCAAACTGGTCAGCCACATCCAAACCGTTGGTTCTTTTGATTTTGCAGGATCAAACGGTTCTCGTAGAGCTGAACAAATACTGGGTTTGCTCAAGATTTGGGAATTTCTCTGGACGAGCACCACTTCACGCGTGCTAGCGTTGCGAAGAGCCTCCATCGCGACATTGAGTTATTGGAGCAGGTGGTTGTTGATCCCTTTGAGGATGGAGATCCTGTTCGCCAGTTCCTTGTTGATCCATGCCTGTCGTCCCACGCCACCTGTCGTCCCTGCTGTCGTTGTTGAGGCTGTTGGTAGTGGCGGCTGGTTCATTGCTGGATCCGTGACCGGGTTGGTCGACGAAGCTGTAGGGGTAGTTCCAGCTGCCGCGAAGCCTGCCACGCTAGCGTTTGTTGTCGCTTCGTGGTTCCCGTGCATCGACACCTTTTGCTCCTCCATCCCCAAAGTCGTCGCCGAAGACCCGCTGCTAGTCGCTGGTTGCACTCGCTTTCCTCACGTCCTAGTCACGAAGTCTTGACATACGAGATGCACTGAAGACTTGCGCAATGTAGTCCTCCGGATAGGTGACGTAGTTGGATGCCTCTCTAGCACTGTTGCGCTCTGATACCAAGTGTTACGCAGAACGGAGCGTGGATGGTGAACACATAAACTTTGTGAGCCAAACTATGATTTAGGATTTGGGGCATTTGAGCCATTTATAATAAGCGGTAAGTGTAATTTGATGACAAGTGTCAAAAACGATCGAACGTATATAAACAAGTGACGAGTTACAAATGAAGCATAGTCAGGGTCGTTGGGTCATATGTCGAGTGACGCATGTGTAAACGCGTCGTGGTTGGTCGGATCCAAGAAGTTCCGCCGAGAAGTTTGGGGGTCTTTGAGAATCGATGGTGAAGATGCGCAATGCATATTTAGAAATCCATAGTAGTCGAGAGTCACCAAGAAGTCGACCGAAAGGTTGTGACACTTCTGTTTGTAGATTCGCGAGAATTGTCAAAGCTGTTACTAGGATCAGGAATACCGACAGAGGATGGGGCAGTTGGCCAGTTTTCCCTCGGTCATCGGAGTGAATATAGTGGTCATCGTGACACGATGGGCTCATCGTGTACGTCTGGTTTGTAACAAGGACAGCCTGCCGCAAACAATGCGTGAATTTGCATTGATTGCGGTTGACATGTTCCACGACCAAAGCTAGGAGGTTGCACAATGTTTGACAAAAACGGGTAAATAAACATCAACCTCGTCCCATAATTGTTATGCCGAACTAAGCGTCGATGGTGAACGGGTAGAAGTTGCGAGGCAGAACATGATTTAGAATTTGGGACACGTGAACAGTTTATAATTAGCGGCAAGTCTACTTCAATGACAAGTGTCAAAATGATTGAACATGTATGTACAAGTGTCGAGGTACAAATGAGACATAGTCGGGGTCGTTGGGTCCATTGTCGGGCGATGCGTGTAAAGTCGTGTCGTGAGTGGTCGAATTCCAGAAGGTCTGCCAAAAAAGTATGGGACTTCAAGAATCAACGGTGAAGATTCGAGATGCATCTTTAGCAATCCAAATTTGTCTCGTTGCGTTGAGAATTCGACCAAAAGGTGGCAACACTTCTGTCGTAGATTTGTGAGAGTGGTCGCAATAGTCAGGAGACTCTGGAAGATTTACTGGGGGCGAGGGCAGTTGGCCGGTTTGCGCTCGGCCGTCAGAGTGAATGTTGCAGTCTCACAACGCGATGGGCTGTTTTTGTAATAACATAAATGCCTGCTCAAAAGGATTAGGGACTTATGTGTGTCTGGTGGGTAACACTTTCCCCCCTGTTAGCCGCGACGTCCCGGTGCGCGCACAGATGTGGCCTGGTGACGGCGGCGAAAACCATCTATTAAATGATTGACGTCTTGGAGGTTGTCGTAGGGTTCCAAGTTGTTGTGCGTGGCGTCAAAGCCGTGCCACTTGACAAGATATTCTATTGTCTTGCCTCGTCGTCGATGGGTGAGGATGTTTGCGGTGATGTACTCTGTGTCCTTGTCCAATTGAACTGGAGGAGGGGAGTGACATCCCTACCCGGGAAGTTCTTGCTAGGGTCTCGGTAATGCTTGAGTCTCCTGACATGGAACAGCGCGTGAACTTGAAGTGTCGGGGAGTTTGAGCAGTGCAACCACGGGGATTCCATGCGCTCAATCTCAAACGGTCTCAAACATCGGGGTTTAAGCTTCAAATAGTTAGCTCCACGGAGTTTGATGGTATCTGTACTGAGAAGGACTTTGCCACCAGCGGGGAATATGTCGTCGCTGTGATGTCCGTAAGCTACTCACTTCATTGCTGCTTCTGTCTTTGCCAGGGTTTCCTGTGTCTCCTCCCAGATGGTGGTGAATTCATGTTGTTGAACGTCGACCGCGGGGATGTTGCGGCGACTTTGTAGTCTAGTTAGTGTGGCGCGAAGTTTGCCAAATACCACTTCAAATGGAGCNTAGCATCCGACTCAAGATATTGCATGTGTGGGTTTTGACAACGTCGCGTTTAGATGCCTTTATGCGATGTTACGGCCAAAACAATAGATTTGAGCCTGTTTTAAGACAACTAACACTGCCGGGTGCATGACCCACATGCACCACGGCAATTACATATGTTGTGTGCTTGTCATTTGTCATTCATCTGTGCATTACGAAGCTATTGGACTTTATGAGGCTTTGCGCATCTCCCTAGCCTAATCCTTGTTATTTCATACACCTGCTTGCTTGCTAGCGTACTAGCTGACTTGAAGATGTTGCCACATCAGCAACAGCAAGGCTAAAGAGCATCCTAACAATTCTTCATGGTACCAGAGTAGCGAGAACTTTCACCTTCAGCTGCCCCGCATAGACGTAGGACCGGCAACACTAGTGAGAGGCATTGATACATCATTTTCTTGGGACCCGACGTATCAGTTGTCTATACGAGAGACATTTTCCCAACATTAGCATTTAAAATTTACTAGGACATGTGGGCCCATGCAAAACTTTCATGAACTCTGGTTGTGAGGGGCTAAAAGTGAAGGCCAAATCTTGCTAATTCTGAAAAGTATGAACAACAAGGAGAGAGTACAATGAGCTCCACTGAGAGCTTATGTATTGGGACTGACGACTAGCCCACCATGCCACGTCATCCCCATCACTCCAAAAGGCGTCAATGGGGAATACACACATGACAATGGAGGTCTCTTGAGGCACCGGAACAGTCAACCGTGTGCCCAAGTGTTGACTGACGAGAAAAAATGCATTTTAATCCAAACACTTCAAGACTATAAGGTAACACACTAGCATCACCGGCTAGCCAAGCTGAGTAGATTTAGGCCCCTTGAGACGCTAGAACATATCCATGGACGTCTGGGCCTCGGCGACATGCAAGCTACATATGTCTGACAAAAGTCAACAAAGGCTCAACCAGTCAGTGCTGGGTTTCCCGAGTTACTGGTACAAACCATCATGTACCTGGGTTTGGACTGCAGGAGGAATGCACAACCTGTCAGCACCAATATGTGTCTAATCATCTCGTGGTCTTCCGGGGCACTAGCACATACCACCAAGTGCTCTGGTCTCGACCACTGAGAAAAATCTTCCAGTCATGGATGTGTGAACCAGGTAGGTAGAATGCACCATACATAACATAGAACAAGCGATGTAGTTGTTGGAGAATCATCAGAGGAATCTAAGAAAATCTTACAACAAAATCCAATCTACCACTAAGAGAAGCTCAAAAGCCACACACCAACACTCCCACAGGGCTGCAAGAGTTATCCAGAAGGTACTTGCTAAGACAGTGGACAGGCTCCCTGTTAGCTACTGAGCTAACCACCTCCGGCAGAGAAGCCGCGAAACCGAAAAGCTCACAAAGGTTCTTACACCTTCTTCCTTTGCAGGTATGTGTCATGCACCCCAAACTTAATCAGGCATACACTTCACCTTCAAGAGTACTAACGCCTTAGCATTACATCTCAAGAAGAGCTCAAGTCGTCAATACGCAAGAGAGCATCAAGCAAGGGTTGATTGATCAGCATGCAAGACAAGTCCTTTTATAGCTGTCTGTCCAGTCCTAGAACTCAAAAGCACATTCCTGGGAAGTGGCCTGAACCAGCCACGTCACCAATAGACTTGCACTGTGGGCTTGACACATAAGCATCCTAGTGTCAAGGTGACAGACCAACCATGTAGCGTCCAAGAAGCTACGGACTTTCTTTCTTGGAAGCTTCCACAGCAAACAAGATATGCATGGGGCCAGGATCGACCTCATGACCTCTCACTTGGCCAAATCAACAAAATGGCCAAGGTAACCACTCACCCACATGGTGTACTCACAGGTCATATCTCACAAGAGACAGAGCATAGTTGAGTCACACTACAACGGATCTAGGGGTCATACCTCCACAAGGGGCAGAGCATTCCTGATCCGTCCTACAACACTGAACAAGGGGCAAAAACATTCAACAAATCTCTCCCTTGCACCTTGCGTCAGTGACCATCATCATTCGTCATCACTTGC
>SZWC01012528.1:56413-79574 GCA_023375785.1 Penium margaritaceum | reverse complement strand
GTATCCAGCCTGCGTGAGGGTGCGAGTGATCTCTTGGTTCCAGCACCGGGGCGACTGCTTCAGGCCATACAAGGCCTTGCGCAAGCGCCAGACCTTGTTGCCTTCGACCTCAAACCCAGGTGGCTGGACCATGTAGATTTCCTCCTCCAAGGTGCCATGGAGGAACGCATTGTTCACATCCATCTGGTGCAGTTCCCAATCATGATGGGCGACCACACCAAGCAGCACACGAGCTGTGGTCATGCGACCAACAGGGGCAAAGGTGTCAGTGAAGTCCACCCCCTCAACCTGAGAGAACCCCTTGGCAGTCAAGCGGGCCTTATAGCGGTCCAGTGAGCCGTCAGGCTTCACCTTCTTGCGGAAGACCCACTTGGCCTGCACGACCTTCCGTCCCTCAGGACGGTCGACCAGCTCAAAGACTCCGTGCTCACGGATGGCCCTGAGCTCGTCCTCACAGGCGACTCGCCACTGCTCAACATCATCTCCTGAGAGCGCCTCCTTTGACGTGTCTGGATCGGGGACCGCCAAAGGAGAGCTCCGGGTGGCCAGGACACACGCCTCGCGGGTCGGACGGACCACAACCAAGTCAGCGTCAGCTGCCTGTGCAGCCTCGTGCTCGTCAGCGATCAGCTGGTGCCCTATGGGACAGGCTGGGTGCACCTCTGTGTAGGTGCCCTGGACACTCAGGCCGAGAGCCTTCGTGCCAGGGTCACCACTGTGCACGCTGCGCGTGCGTCGTCTGGGTGGCGCAACCGTAGTCGAAGGTGCACGTGAGGCCAGTGGGCGGAGGCATCCACCTGGCCCACGGGAGTAGCTAGAGTCTGAGCTGACCGATGGCTCAGGCACAGGGAGGGCAGGCGGTGCGTCTAGAGACTCTGCAGGCGCGGGCGAGTCAGTCGCGGCAGGCGCTGGCGAAGCAGGCGCTGGAGGCGCGGGCGAGACAGTCACGGTAGGCGCGGGCGAGGCGGTCGCGGCGGGCGTGGGTGAGGCAGGCGCTGCAGGCACAGGCGAATCAGATGCAGCGCCCGCCGGCGAGGCAGGTGCAGCTCCCGCAGGCGAGGCAGGTGTAGCGCCCGCCGGCGAGGCAGGTGCAGCGCCCGCAGGCGAGGCAGGCACCGCGCGGGCAGGCGAGCCAGGAGACGAGGTAGTCGCAGTAGGCGCGGGCGAGAAAGTCGTGGCAGGCGCGGGCGATGCAATCGCGGCATGCGCAAGCGAGGCAAGCGTAGAGACCACAGGCCCGACAACAATGATAGCCGGGTCAATGGTGACCAGCGACGGTCCCACCCCGGAGGCACCCCGGACGGACTCACCCTGAGGGGCAGACTCCCACCTGTGAGGCCTCACAGGTGGGAACGTGAGACGCTGCCTGGGTGAGAATGGCAGACAGGTCGCGGTACGACAGTGCCTCAAAGAACAGCGCGTCGCGCGACTCAACAATGCGGTGTCGTCCTGCATCCCAGAAACGCCACGCTTTGGAGCGCGGGGAGACACCGAGGAAGGCACACATCCGGCCGCGCGGAGAGACCTTGGACCCCTGCTGGTCCTCGGTGTACCAGACGCAAGCCAAGGAACCCCAGACGCGAGCAAGCCTGAGATCCGCACGGTGACCACACCACAGCTCATACGGCGTGACGTGGTCCGGCAAGGGACCATGCGGGAGGCGGTTCCAGACCCACGTCATGTAGGCGAAGCCCTCGAAGGCAAAGGACTCCGGGAGACCGCACTCAGCGCGCATAGTGCGAACCGCATCCTCCATGGTGCGGTTCCAGCGCTCAGACACACCGTTCTGCTGTGGCGTAGCAGGCGCCGAGAGCTGGTGACAGATACCAAGCTCGGCGAAGTGAGTGGTCAGCTCACCGAGATACTCACCGCCGCGGTCAGAGCGGAAGGTGTGAAGGGAGTGACGAGACTGACGCTTGGCCATCACGAGCCACAAGCGCACGGCAAGCGCGGCATCGCTCTTGTGGCGGAGGCAGTAGACCCACCGCATGCGGGTGAAGTCATCCGTGAGGGTAAGGACATACCGACCACGGTCAGCGACAAACTCGACAGGGAGAGGTCCGAGGCGGTCCGAGTGGACAAGCTCCAGGGGACGCTGCGCGCGAGTGACGGAGGCAGGGCAAGTGCAGCAATGCATTTTACCCTGAGCGCAGAACAGACAGTCGGTCTTAGGCGGCTTCTCGAAGGAAGCCGCGTCAAGACCGAGGGCGGGTTGTGTACAGATGAGCTTGGACACAGTGTCCGTGCCCACATGACACAGGCGCCGGTGTAACAGGCGCTGGTGGTCCGGAGACAACACCCCTGTGACAAAGACGCGAGCAGACGAGCAAGGGGAAGAGGCAGGGGCAGAGCAGCGCGCTATGCGATACAGGTCATCCACAACAGTGGCACGCAACACAACCGTGGAAGTGTCAAGTGCTGTGATCGTGGCATCATCAGAGGAGTGGTGAACAGAGAGACCCATCCTCGTGCAGGCACGGACAGAGAGCAGGCTGAGCTCGAGATCAGGCACGAAAAGCACGTCAGAGAGGTACACGGGACCAGACAGACCATCAAATCGTACGACCCCTGTCCCCTGAACTGGTAGTGACTGCCCAGAACCTGTGCGCACTGACCGAACAGACCCAACAGGACCAAGCACGACAAAGGCGATACGGTCGCAGGTCATGTGGTGAGTGGCTCCGGAGTCAATGATCCAGTGGCCACTCGCCTCACGACCTGTAGTGGTCACAATGCAACGAGCAACGGAGCACGCTGCCTCTGCTGGTCGCTCAGCAGGTGTGGTAGGACAGCGGGACAATGCACGACGATGCGACTCATCCAACCACTCTGTGCTGTCAGACTCATCCTCATCAGGCGACGCAGCCCCCCCACAATCATGACCACGTGCAAAAAACACAGATGGACAGTCAGTCTATGGACAACTCGGCTGTGACAGCACACTCGCACCTCCCTGAGAGTGAAGTGCCAGCAATCGACGTAGCTCTGCGATGGTCTGGTCCCTCGGGTCCGGCGTGGTGCTCCCCCCGGATGGTGGCGGGTCTGCCGCCGGTGCTACACCCGAGGTCGCTGCGGCACGGGCTGCTACTCCAGTGCGGATCCGCTCCTTGTGGGCTGCCTGAAGACCGCGGGTGATCCTCGCCCAGTCCAGCTCCTGCTGACACTCAGTGTAGCGATGAGGTCCGCCGCAGTTGTGACAGCGGACAGCCCGTCCGGTGCCACCAGAAGGCTGCTGCGGTCCCTTCTTCTTCTTCCACTTCTTCCCCTTCACGGCTGCTGCAGTGGCCGTCGGAGAGGCAGGGGAGGAAGCAGGAGAGGAAGAGGTGGAGCTGGTGGGGGTGAAGGTGGACGAGGGCGTGGAAGGCGTAGAAGATGTCGCTCCCACTGCTGTTGCGTCCATGGCGCCCTGCCGATGCGCGCGGGCTGCCTCGTCAGCCGTCGCGACCTGGATGAAGTACCGCTGCGCCCAGGGCAGCAGCTGCAGGGTGTCGGACATGGACGCGAGGACATCCTGGTCGAGGCGGGAGAAGGTGTCAGTGAGCTCGGGACGCACTCCCAGTATGATGGTGTCGAGCGCCCAGAGCTGAGAGCCACCTCCGGTACCCAGGCGAGTGTACAGGCGCATGGCCCGACGCCAATAGTCAACTGCCGGCTCCGAGGGTCCCTGATGAAGAGAGTCGAACTCGCGAAGGCGCGCTGACCGGGTCGCGTGAGTCTCTGCTGCAAATAGGGTCAGCGCCAGCTCCCAGCCGCGGCGCGGGTCTGCGCCTGCTCCCATCCCAGGCACGCCCAGGAAAGGGCGGAAGTCGACCACCGTCTCCTTTGGAACCGCGTACAGCAGTCCACGCATGGCACGCGCTGCCGTATGGGACTGGAGCGGATCAGCTGTCTGGTACTGGCTGTGGTAGTAGGGCCAGACCCCCTCCGAGTCCGCCCACACCTGAAACAACACCTCCCAACAGTCAAACCCCGCTTTGCTGTCGTAGCGAGGCGGGGATGTCTCGAAGTCCTTGGGTCGTCGCTCCGTGGGGAGCTGGACCTCAGGTGGTGCTGGGAGCGGACGTGGGAAGGGCATGAGAGGCATCAATGCTGCTCCCCCAGTGGCACCCGAGACCTGATGCGAGTCGGTCTGTCGCTGCTACTGCTGCTGCTGCTGCGGCTGCTGCTGCTGCTGTCCCCTCGGACTGGGCGCCGGTGTCTCAATGCGTAGGCTCCTCATCTGCTCCATCAGCCGGCGAAGCGCGTCCTCCCCTGTGGGAGGTGGCGCCTGATCCCACTCATCGACAATAGACTCTCGTCTCTGTGTAGGGGCGGCAGTGGGACCGGCAGACTCCTGAGCCGATGGGGTTGCCTCTCTCTCATTCCTGGGCTGATGTCCCGGTGTCCCAGACAGAGAGACCAATGCATCGCGGATCTGACGCAGCATCGCTGACTGCTCATCCTGGCGCTGGCGGAGTGATGACTGCTCCACCAGCAGGAAGTCAATCGCCTTTGAGCGTGGGCTGTGGCCCCCGCTCGTGACGGTGTCCTCCGTCTCCTTGCCCTTGGAGCTGCTCGGCTCTATGCTAAGGCGGTGCAAAAGTCGTCCAAACGCAGAACCGTCAGCGTTTCTCGAAGAGTTGAAACGCTGGCAAAATTTGATTTTTTGTCAAAAATTTCACCAAGTCTGTGATGACGTCAGCGTGCTCACTGCTGACGTCAGCAGGGGTCTGCTGACGTCAGCAGTGGGCTGCGTGCATCGTCGCTGCCACTGCTGATGCTGCTACGCTGCGCTGCTGCTGCTCTGCTGCTGTGCTGCGCTGCTACGCTGCTGCAGCGCTGTCGCTGCTGCGCTGTGCTGCTGCCGCTGCGCTGCCGCTGCTGCTGCGCAGTCGCGGCAGCACTGCGCTGCTGCTGCGCTGCTGCTACTACGCTGCGCTACTGCTGCTGTGCTGCCGCTGCTGCTGCTGTGCTGCTACGTTGCCGCTTCTGCTGCGCTGCTGCTGCGCTGCTGCGCAGCCGTGGCAGCGCTGCGCTGCTGCTGCGCTGCCGCTGCTGCGCCGCGCAGCTGCCGCTACGCTGCCGCTGCTGCTGCTGCGCTGCCGCTGCTGCTACGCTGCTGCTGCGCTGCTGCGTTGCTGCTGCGCTGCTGCGTTGCTGCGCTGCCGCGCTGCCGCTGCTGCTGCGCAGCGGCTGCTGCTGCGCAACGGCTGCTGCTGCGCTGCGCTGCTGCGCTGTTGTTGCAGCAGCCACGGCTGCTGCTGCTGCTGCCGCAGCGGCTGCTGGCTGTTGCCGCGGCTGTTGGCTGCTGCCGCAGCTGCTGCCAGTGGCTGCTGCCACTGCTGGCTGTTGCGGCTGCCGCCAAGGCCGCGACTGCTGCTGCTGCGGCAGCTGCCACTGCCGCGGCTGCCGCTGTCGCAACTGCTCCCTCTTACCGCTGCCGCTGCTGCTTCCGCGGCTGATGTTTGACTGATGCGGCTGTCGTGGCTGTGCCCACTGCTGCGTGGTGGTGGCCCCCCCTCACAGGACCCGTTGCTGCTGCGGTGGGCTGTGCTGCTGCTGCCACTCAGGACTGCTGCTGCTGTCGCTCACTGCTGCTGCAAACGCTGCGTCTCTGCTGCGCAGCTGTGCGAGCTCTGGCTCGCTGCTCTGATATCATGAGAAGATTCACCACAGCTTCCTAGCAATGCTGCTGCTGACGTGGCGGCACAGACCAGTCAACTTAACGCACTAGCGTGCAAGCGGGTGCGAGAACAGCAAGGGTCAGGCTAGGAGAGACAAGGCAAGTCTAAGAAGCTGCATTATAGTGAATGTGCAGAGAGAGTTGACAAATGACAGGTCCACAGCATAAATAGCCACCGCGGCTCGCAGCGGGTGGCGCACGCGGCGGCACCTGTCTGTCCTGAACCGGCCCAAAACCACTGTTTTGGCCATAACTCTGCGCACAGGCGTCCAAACGGAGCGCCGTCTGATCCTACGGATGCAAGACAAAAAGATGGACACAACGACTGGTCACATGCCTATGTCCGGCAGCAGCCGGAGAGTGTAAGAAAACAAACATGCAAATCAGCTTGGCAGGGCTGTCCACCGAGAAAATCCTGAATGTCTCCTGAGAAAGTGCGTAGAAGCTTCCTAGCAACACGGCCGCTGACCGAGCGTCAGTGCCTAGTCAGACGGTGACGACAGTCACAGGTCGTACACACAACGGCAAGGGTTTGGCTAGGAGACACAAGTCAAAGTGTCAGAATGCTTCAATATAGCATATGCAGAGAGAAATGACAACTGACAGGTCCAGGGCATAAATACCTGCCGCGGCGCACGGCGGGTGTCNCAGCGGGTGGCGCACGCGGCGGCACCTGTCTGTCCTGAACCGGCCCAAAACCACTGTTTTGGCCATAACTCTGCGCACAGGCGTCCAAACGGAGCGCCGTCTGATCCTACGGATGCAAGACAAAAAGACGGACACAACGACTGGTCACACGCCTATGTCCGGCAGCAGCCAGAGAGTGTAAGAAAACAAACATGCAAATCAGCCTGGCAGGGCTGTCCACCGAGAAAATCCTGAATGTCTCTGAACGCAGTCCGGAGGTCGTGGCAACCCTCCGGTACACCAGGTAGGCTACCAGGCTGCCTCCAGCGGGTTGAGCACCACCTCAGGGGACTCCGTCTCCAGCTGGGTCCGCCTCAGGGATCTGCACGAGCATGGACATGGCCGAGTGGTCACAACCAACTGTACAACTGTGTATGTCTGACAGCATCACAACATGTACTACTCACAAGATCAATCCAGGGAATGTGAGTGTCCTTGATGCACTTTTCTTTGTGTTGGGTTGACTTAGGCTGGTCACCTTCAACAGGGGGCTCCTACTAACAGCACATCACTTTCCTTGTGACACGCCGGGACATTTACTCCCCAAAATGTATTGGCTACTGTGGCCTCTTGCCCACAGCAAACTCACTCCAAGGTCAATTGGTAAAACCCGGCAGGCAAAATCAGACTACCAGCAGTCCACATAGAAGTTGGGTATAGCCCTGGTATCCCAAGGATGTCCAATCAGACATAGAGCATGCTTCGCGTCTCGTGTGGTTTCGATGGATTAGCAACCTAGCATCGCCTGTTTATCACATTCATGACTAAATCACTATCAACCACATTGTCCGTGAGCAAATGTGGGTGCATGTTCCCCCTTTGCTACATGTACTCCATATCCTGTGAAGCAAATGACAAGCAAGTCATGGTGATCACTGCATTCAAACACTCAAAACACATTGAGAATAGGTGTCGTGGCCGCCGCTTTTGCTTTCAACGGAATCTCTACAAGTCCGTGATCGGCGTTGCACTAGAGAGCTTTGATTCAAATCAATCACCTGCAGTGATAATGTGTGTATAAACCAGGGCTGATGCCGGTATTACCAAAAGGAAAACTATGCAGCAGGTTCGGGCAGCAGCGTTGTTGATGCAACGTGCGGGCTTCCACGCTAGTTGCTTAAGTCAGCTGCCCCCTCATTCTGCTCCTCTAGAGTCTAAGTCTGGAAGCTCTGGGTTTGTTACTCAGAAATGCGCGCGCCAGAGTTAGCGCCAGAAAGCAGCTGAAAACTGATAGTAACTGATTAGGAATCAAGAATGAACAACAATGGGAGACCACTCCAAGTTCTAGGCCCCCCCAGCTCTGTAGAGCTTGTTACTCAGCTAACCAGCCAATCAGGAAATAGCCTATTTTCTGGCAGGCAGGTCTCGGTGAGCCCTACCAGACAGCCGACAGCCCAAAACCCGGGCGTCGTCCGTTTTGCCTGAAAACTGGACCATACCATAATACCGACGCTGCGAACGCAGTCGTGCGGTAAGAAACAGCTAGAAAAATTGAAGCAAGGAGTTATGGCTGCCTGAACCTAGGGAGTGCCTACGATGGTCCATGACGCCGAACAGGGCCATGCAACATGAAACAAGCATCCTAGGTAGAGCATGATGATGCAGATGCGATGGGACGCGCTGGACGCATGCAAACAGCAACTGCGGTGGCAGTGACCGCCGGCAGCACGACCGCCGAGCAGGCCTGCCGATGGAGCTGAGCACGTCGCCGGAGAGAGGAGGCTCCAGCGAACTGCGAGAGGACCTCAGCGTGCGTCGGCTCCACCGGACGACACCCCACCAGCGTCGAGTCTCACCGTCAGTCATCTGCACGCCGATGTACACAAGCCGGGAGGAAACAACAGAGCACAATGAGAGATGCGCAAAAAACCAACACTCCCCCATGACTCACAGGCGTAGTGGACATGGGCGGACAGGGACACGGTCAACATCCAGACTCCCCCAGGGCAAGCAGAGACGCGGGCAGAGACAAAGAGGGCAACTCACGGACGCACGCCGACTGAACTCACAGCCTTCTTGAACGAGTCCCGCTTCATTGCCTTGGTCAGGAAGTCGACAAGCTGCCGTGCTGTCTCAACCCACACGATGCTGATGCTGCCGTCATGTAACAACGAACGCACATAGTGATTCTCAACATTGATGTGCTTCGTGCATGTGTGATGCACGCCGTCATTGTCGGCGATGTCCATGGCACTCTCATTGTCACAATGCAGGGTGATGGATGCGACAGACTGACGCAACTCGGACAACAGACGACGCAACCACACACTCTCACATGCGCCTAAGCCAAGGGCCACGTACTCAGCCTCAGCAGTGCTGCGTGCAATGCACCCCTGCTTGCCACTGCGCCAGGACACAGCTGTGCCGCCGACCAGAAAGATCCAGCCCGTATGACTCTTACCGTCTGGGCTACCGGCCGAGTCACTGTCGGTGTAGCCCACTGCGACGACAGACAGCTGACGGCCGAACATGAGACCTCGCCGAGGGGTCGAGACGACATAGCGCAGCACTCGGATCGCGGCCTCGAAGTGGAGGTGATGCGGCTCCTGAGAGAACTGGGCCAGGAGGTTGACGGCAAACGCGATATCTGGACGCGTCGTCCTCGCCAGGAACATCAGTGACCCGATGACACGCAGATACGAGGTCACGTCAATTGGCTCCCCCACGACAGCTGGGTCAGCACTTTTCAGCTTCACCTGGCCATCGGGTGACATGGGTGAAGATGCGCTAGGCACGAGGGGTAGGCCCTCGGCGAAGCGAGTGGACAAGGTCTGCACATAGGCAGCCTGGTGAACGTGCAGGATGCCCTGTGAGCGATCATGCTCGAGCTCCATGCCCAGGAAGACTCGAGCGGACCCGAGATCCTTCATCTGGTAGGCAGTGTGCAGCAAGTCCTTGACACGCTGGATGGCGGCCNGGTCTGACCCCGTGGGCTGATGAACAGGGCGGGGTCAGCGGTGCTGCGCTGGAGGCCACCACGGAGAAGCGTGCTGCTGATCTCCTGGTTCCAGCACCGAGGTGACTGCTTCAGGCCATAGAGGGCCTTCCGCAGCCGCCAAACTCTCCCAGTGCCGTCGTCAAAGCCTGGGGGTTGCACCATGTAGAGCTCCTCACCCTCAAGTGAGCCATGGAGGAACGCGTTGCTCACATCCATCTCATGCAGCTCCCACCCATGCTGGGCAACCAGGCTGAAGAGTGCCCGGCTAGTGGAGAACCGACCGACTGGGACGAAGATCTTGTCGTCATCGACCCCAGGGTCCTGAGCAAACCCCTTTGCAGTGAGGCGAGCCTTGTACTTGTCCAAGGACCCGTCAGGCTTCCACTTGCGCCGAAAGACCCACTTGGCACCAATGGCCTTCCGACCTGGAGGGAGGTCGACGAGGTCATACACGTGGTGCTGGCGGATGGCAGCGAGCTCCTCGGCGCAGGCAGAATCCCAATGTGTGGCCTCAGGAGAGGCTCGTGCCTCGCGCAGGGTGGCTGGGTCCTCTGGGCGTGCTGTGGACCGGACTGAGAGGGCGTGTGCCTCACGAGCTCGAGGTGGGATCCGGGCGAGTGTAGCCATGACAGCATGCCGATGCTCATGATGAAGCATGGCGTAGCCTAGTGCAGAGCCAGGGTGAAGGTCTGCGATTATGGCCGAGGTGGTCAGGCCGAGAGCCTTCGTGCCAGGGTCCCCACTCACGACTGTGGGAGTGGAGGAGACACGTGGGGCCACAAGGAGTCGAGGCGCCACGGGACGCGGTGCGGCGGTCTGCGCGCTCACTGTCGGCCGAAGTCGGAGGCTGCCGCCTGGGCCACGTGTGTAGCGCGGTCGGGCAGAAGATGGTACTGGGTCCGACTGGCCAACGGAGGCGGACGGGGCTACTGACTCCGAGGAGCCAGCGGACGCGACTGGGGCTGTCGGCCCTGAGGAGCTAGCGGACACGACAGGCGCTGCTGGCTCAGAGGGGCTAGCGGACGCGACTGGGGCTGCTAGCCCGGAGGGGTCAGCGGACACGACAGGCGCAGCTGGCTCAGAGGGGCCAGTGGACGCAGCTGGGATTGCTGGCCCGGAGGGGCCAGCGGACGTGACTGGGGTTGCCGGCCTGGAGGGGCCAGCGGACACGACAGGCGTTACTGGCTCAAAGGGGCCAGCGCACGCGGCTGGGATTGCTGGCCCGGAGGGGCCAGCGGACATGACAGGCGCTGCTGGCTCAGAGGGGCCAGCGGACGCGGCTGGGACTACTGGCCCGGAGGGGCCAGCGGACGCCACTGGGGCTGTTGGCCCGGGAGGGCCAGAGGACGCGACAGGCGCTACCGGCTCAGAGGGACGGAGTGATGTGTCACCCGGAGGCGACAGGACGGAGGACGGACTCACCACTCCCCCACGCGACGGGAGGGACACAGAGGAGCCGGAGCGTATGAGGTCGTGGGGGAATAGATCCTCGAAGAACAGGGCATCGCGGGATTCGACGATGCAGTGTCGGGATGGGTCCCAGAAGCGCCAGGCCTTGGACTGACGAGACACACCGAGGAAGGTGCAGGGGCATCCGCGGGGGGTAAGCTTGCCGCCCTGCTGGGGGGCGGGTAGCCACACAATGGCCACGCAGCCCCAGACGCGAGCCGGGCGGAGGTCAGCGTGTCGACCGCACCAGTGCTGGTATGGTGTGGACTGGCGGGGAAGGGGACCGTGGGGAACCCGGTTCCAAACCCAGGTCATGTAGGCCATGGCTTCAAAATAGAAGCCATCGGAGAGACCTGACTCGACCCGCATGGTGCGGACGGCATCGGCCATGGTGTGGTTCCACCGCTCGGACACGCCGTTCTGGGCGGGTGTGTAGGGCGCAGACGTCTCATGGTGGATTCCGCGGGAGGCGAGAAAGGTCGTGGCCTCACCCATGTACTCTCCGCCGCGATCGGAGCGAAAGCGGCGGAGGGGGCGGCCACACTCGCGTTCCGCGAGGACGAGCCAGTCCTGAATGGCTCGGGCGACATCGCTCTTCTGCTGGAGGCAGAAGACACAGCGGTAGCGAGAATAGTCATCCGTAAGGGTGAGGACATAGCGGCCATGCTCTCCGACGGACTCGGTGGGGAGAGGACCCATGACGTCCGAGTGGACAAGGTCAAGGGGGGCAGATGCACGAGAGGAGGACAAGGGGTATGTGGACCGGTGCATCTTCCCCTGAGCGCAGTCAATGCACTCAGTGGGGCACGGGAGAAGGAAATTCTCCGGGTCAAGGCCCTTGGCCGGCTGGGTGCGAAGCATGCTCTCCACGGCGGCAGAGTGGACGTGGCAAAGGCGGCGGTGCAAGAGGCGGGTGTGCTGAGGAGAAAGCGTACTGGTGACAAACACATGGCCTGTGGCGGCCGACGGGGAGGAGACGGGAGGAGAAGAGGAGAGGCGAGGAACATGCCACAGGTTGCCACGGGCGGTGGCGTGCAGGACGACAAGACCAGACGGACGCAATGAAGCAGTGCCAACACCACGCGAGTGCACAACATCCATGCTCATGCGGTCAAGGGCAGTCACGGACAGGAGGCTGAGCTCGAGACCAGGGACGAAGAGGACATCGGTCAGAAAGACATCACCGGCAGGACCACGGAAACGAACGAAGCCAACACCACGGACAGGCAACACCTGTCCGGAGCCCGTCTGGACACCGGAGACATCGCCTACAGGACCGAGCATACTGAAGGCCTCACGAGAGGCCGTCATGTGATGCGTGGCCCCGAAGTCGATGATCCAGGTCTCAGCAGGGTCCTCGACCAAGGTCGCCAGATCGCTAACGGTCACATGGCACCAGGCGAGGGACGCGGACGCAGTGGACGGAGGCGCGAAACGGGACTGCCAATCGTCAAGCCAAGCAATGTCGTCAAGGAGAGGGGTGGAGGAGGCCACGGGCGACGGCCAGGCAGGAGAGGAAATGGGACACGACCGCAACTCAGTATCAGTCATGCAGGGCTGGGCAGGAGGGCAGGAAGTGACGCAACTCGCACTTCCCTGGGAGGAGGGCGAGGCAGGCCGAGCTGGAGCGCGATGAACTGCTCCAGCTGACGCTCACGGGAGGTGGGCCCAGGAGTGTAGACGGATTGCGGAGTGACGGCGCCAGAGCGCGGGTTGTAGGGGAACTGAGCCAGCGTAGGGAGCGGAGGCACCGACGGCTGCGGATGGTGCGGCGGCGACGCCGGTGTCTGCGGGACTGGCGAGGCGACCGGAGTGGTGGAGCTGCTGGGCGAGGCCGAGGCGTCGGAGCCGGCGACAGCGACAGCGGCGGAGGCGAGACGGCGCTCCCGCTGGCAACGCATGGTGGCGATGACGCGCGCCTCGTCGGTCGGTAGAGGGCACGTGTACCACCCGTGCCCAGGCTGGCCACAGTTGTGGCAGACCGAGCCACCACTGCCGGACCCGGTCGACGGCTGCGGCTGCTGCTGCTGCTGACCCTTGCCCTTCTTGCTCCGACGCTTCTTCTTCCNCGGATGGTGCGGCGGCGGCGCCGGTGTCTGCGGGACTGGCGAGGCGACCGGAGTGGTGGAGCTGCTGGGCGAGGCCGAGGCGTCGGAGCCGGCGACAGCGACAGCGGCGGAGGCGAGACGGCGCTCCCGCTGGCAACGCATGGTGGCGATGACGCGCGCCTCGTCGGTCGGTAGAGGGCACGTGTACCACCCGTGCCCAGGCTGGCCACAGTTGTGGCAGACCGAGCCACCACTGCCGGACCCGGTCAACAGCTGCGGCTGCTGCTGCTGCTGACCCTTGCCCTTCTTGCTCTGACGCTTCTTCTTCCCCGTCGACGAAGAGCTGGCGGAGGAGCTGGCGGAGGAGCTGGCGGAGGAGCTGGCGAAGGTGGCTGCGGCGGGAGAGGCGATGGCCACGGAGGCGAGGGCCTCCGTGCGATGGAGCTGGGACTCCTGGCAAGCTTCCTCAATGCGGAGGAAAAGCTCGTATGCCCAGGGAATGAGGGTGCCCTGAGCTGCCATGGTGGACAGGACGTCCTGGGGGTAGTGCACGAAGACGTCCGCGTACGCGCTAGTGGCGCCGCGCTTGATGGTGAGGAGCGCGGACAGAGAGGGTGGAGCAGATGTGCCGAGACGACGTAGGATGTCCTCAGCCCGCTGCTAGTAGGTAGTGACCGTCTCGGTCTCCCCCATGTGCAGGGAGTTGAACTCCCAGAGCAGACGACTGATCTCAGCGTCGCTGGACAGACGATGGGGCCTGGTGAGGACGTGCCATGCCACTGCAGGGTCTGGTATGGCACCGGCGGTAAAATCGTCGAGGAAAGGCTCTAGGGCCAGGCGGGAAGCAGGAGGGGCGACTGGGACAAGGGCACGGATGGCGCGACCGGCGTCATACAACTGGTTGGCCTGGGTGGAGCCGTAAGGGAGGGTGTAGTATACCCACAGGCCCTCACCCTGCGCCCAGATCCGAAAGCTAAGCTCCCAGCTTCGGAACTGCTCGCCGGCCTGAAGCGGCGGCGGCGGCGTCTCAAAGTCCTTCTGCCTGTGGCCGGCACCCAGAGTGGGGCCAAGGACGGAAGTGACTGTCTGCCGCTGGCGCTGAGTCTACTGCTGTGCCAGATAGTACATGGCAGCAGACACAGCTGGGCTGGCGTTCCCTGGAGGGACGAATGACGGTGGCACACTGGTGGCAGTCTGGGCGGCTACCGGCTGTAGCGCTGCAAGCTGCTGCATCAAGGCGGCGAGCTATTGCTGAAGAGTAGGGAGGGGGTCAGGATTGCCGCCGACGACACCAGTGGGCTGCAGCTGCTGCAGCTGCTGCTGCTGTTGCTGCGGCGGCGGCTGCTGCTGTTGCTGTTACTGCTGCTGCTGCTCTTGCTGCTGTTGCTGCTGCTGCAGGCGCTGCAAGAAAAGAGGGGTAGGGGTCCCCCCAACAGAGAAGGACCCCTTCTCACTAGGGGTACCGGCCATGGTGTGGTGCCCCTTGTTTTTTTTGTTGCTTTGGCTGATGTCAGCAAAAAGGGGTGGTGGGAGTTCTATCCACCCCTTGGGTTGCCTTTTCCCTTTCCTTTCTCCCCCCCTTTTTCACTCCTTTTTTTGTGTTTTTTTTTGTTGATGACGTCAGCAGTGATGTCAGCAGTGACGTCAGCAGAAGGGTGCTGACGTCAGCAACGGCGAATGTTGCGGCCGCCGCTGCTACTGTTGGTGATGATGCTGTTGCAGCCGCTGCTGCTGATGCTGCTGCTGCTGCTACTGCTGCTGCTGCTGCAGCTGCTGCTGTTGCTGCAGCTGTTTGCTGCTACTGCTGCTCCTACTGCTGCTGCTGCGGTTGCTGCAGCTGCTGCTGCTGTTGCTGATGCTGCTGCAGTTGCAGCTGTAGCTGCTGGTGCTGCGAGCTGCAGCAGCTGCTATGGCTGCTGCTGCTACAGCAGCGAGCTGCTACAGCTCGCTGCTGCTGCTACAGCTTGCTGCTGCTGCTATAGCTTGCTGCTGCTGCTGAGCGCTGCTGCTGCTGCTGAGCGCTGCTGCAGCTGCTACGTGCTGCAGCAGCTGCTCGCTGCAGCTGCAGGCTGCTATAGCGAGCTGCGGGGATGGGGGATTTTTTTTGTTTTTTTTTTTGCTTGTCACAGCGGGCAACAGCCCGTTGTCTGCTGCGAGCAGCGGGCTGCTGCTCGCCTAACAGCAGCGAGCTGTTGCTCGCTGGCAGCAGCGGACTGCTGCTCGCTGCTCGCTCGTTGCGAGCAGCGGGCAGCAGCAGCTGCGGCTGGGAGCTGCTAGCTGCTGCTCGCTGCTGCTGCTGCTGCATCTGGCGGCTGCTGTAGCTCGCTCCAGCAACTGCTGCAGCCCGCTGCTGCTGTTGCACGCTGCTGCAGCTGCTGCGTGCTGCGGCTGCTACCTGCTGCTGCTGCGGGCTGCTGCTGCGGGCTGCTGCTCCTACTGCACGCTGCTGCTGCTGCTGCACGCTTCTGCTGCTGCTGCTATTGCGAGCTGCTGCTGCTGCGGGCTGCTGCTGCTACTGCTGCGAGCTACTACTGCTGCGGGCTGCTGCGAGCTGCTGCTTCTGCGTGCTGCTGCTGGTGGTGCCAGTTACTACACGTGTGTGACGTTGCCGCGTGCGTCGTCGCCCATGGACGTCAGACGCCGCCTGCCGCTCACCTCCTCGCGTCACGCGTGGGGGTCAGTGCTGCCGAAAAAATTTCGGCAGCATTTCCCCAGGCCTAGTGGCCGTGGGAAAAAAAATGACGCCGCCACCAGGAGGGTCAATGCTGTCGGAAAAAATCCGGCAGCATTTCCCTTGCACTGGCGCGTATGGAGGTCCGCCGGCGTTGTCTGGCACCTGTTCGCCAGTCTTCTGCTGCTGCTGCTACGCTCTGGCTCTGATACCAAAAAGGAAAACTATGCAGCAGGTTGGGGCAGCAGCGTTGTTGATGCAGCGTGCGGGCTTCCATGCTAGTTGCTTCAGTCAGCTGCCCCCTCAGTCTGCTGCTCTAGAGTCTAAGTCTTGAAGCTCTGGGTTTGTTACTCATAAATGTGCGCGCCAGAGTTAGCGCCAGAAAGCAGCTGAAAACTGATAGTAACTAGGGCACTTCGACGTCAGGGCCCTTGTTCATTGTACGGTATGACCAGGAAGCCCGTTTTGAATTTTCATCAACTATAGGGCCTCGACGGCCGATCTCGTCAACCACGAGGCCCTGCCGTCCGATCTCAGCAACGACGGAGCCCTGTGGCACTCAGGTGCGTGTCAGAAACGCGATCAAACCGCGTCGCAAGCGAAGTCTCGCCCTTGACCCTCCTGAGCTAGCAGCGAAGACCAAAGTCAACGTCTCGGACATGTGCGATTGGAAAAAATCGCTCAACGATCAAACCTCTCCTTATCCATTAGTTTGTCGTTGACTTTCTCTACTTTTACACGACGATGAGACAGGCTGCCTGCATGTTGAGACGGGCAGAAGTCAACCGGCATGAGAACCGGCGATTTCGAATCGCGAGGATTTCCGGCAGGCCCTCGCGTTGGTGGCCGACCAAAAGCGGGCCCCTACGCTGATGGATCCGGAAATGCGGGTCCTCACGCAGGGTCGAATGAAAAACAGGGCCCCAGGGTCAATTTATCATAGTAACTAATTAGGAATCAATGGGAGACCCCTCCAAGTTCTAGGCCCCCACCAGCTCTGTAGAGCTTGTTACTCAGCTAACCAGCCAATCAGGAAATAGCCTATTTTCTGGCAGGCAGGTTTTCTCGGTGAGCCCTACCAGACAGCCGACAGCCCAAAACCCGGGCGTCGTCCGTTTTGCCTGAAAACTGGACCATACCATAATACCGACGCTGCGAACGCAGTCGTGCGGTCAGAAACAGCTAGAAAAATAGTAGCAAGGAGTTATGGCTGCCTGAACCTAGGGAGTACCTACGATGGTCCATGACGCCGAACAGGGCCATGCAACATGAAACAAGCATCCTAGGCAGAGCATGACGATGCAGATGCGATGGGACGTGCTGGACGCATGCAAACAGCAACTGCGGTGGCAGTGACCGCCGGCAGCACGACCGCCGAGGAGGCCTGCCGATGGAGCTGAGCACGTCGCCGGAGAGAGGAGGCTCCAGCGAACTGCGAGAGGACCTCAGAGTGCGTCGGCTCCGTCGGACGACACTCCACCAGCGTCGAGTCTCACCGTCAGTCATCTGCACGCCGATGTACACAAGCCGGGAGGAGACAACAGAGCACAATGAGAGATGCGTAAAAAACCAACATTACCGGTACCGCGGTATACTGTGTTTTTGTACCGCGGTATTGTAGTACCGCGGTACGGTATTCTTTTTTGCGGTACCGGTACGGTATCGGTACTGACCTGGCAGGGTACCCCTCTTCTGTACCGCGGTATCATACCGCGGTACAGTAACGCGGTAATGAGAACGTGAATTTTTTTTTTTGACAAGTAACGGTAACGCGTTACAACTAAGTCAATGTGGTACTGCGGATGAGTGTGCATTCGGACGCTCTCAATGGACAGGAAATCGACGTGCAAATCTACGTGCGAAGCGAGCCGCGACGTACGACTTCGCCCTCGACATTCGAAATTTCAAAATTCAAAAAGTGATGTCCTAAGGACAGACCAAGCACATGGACGTTTGACCAAAATATGACACTAAGAAAATACGAGGGCTTTTGGACAAACAGGTCCAAAAATCCAAGGCTGAAAATTGTAGTTGAATTTAATTGTCCTGTTATTGAGCTCTAAAAAACAAGAGAATATAAGAGACTACGGTATTCAACTAGAGTATCTCTTCATAAATTTGCCCTCCTCCCCTTCCCTCATTTCTTGTCCCCTAACTTCTACTCCACCTAAACATCTCCATATCACAAGTGAATATCATGTAAAGGTGTATCCTTTCTTTGTGAGTATATAAACTTGAGTTCCAAGTTCATGACATCTATTACTTATCTAATTTTTTAAGCTTAGAATTCATTTTTGGTGTTAGAAAAATATTAGGGCAGTCAGTACCGTGGTACACATTTTAGTACCGTGGTACAATGTGTGTGTTATACATTGGTATACCGTGTACCACGGTAATTGTATAATACCGCGGTACTTTACCAATACCGTCGGTAACGTGGTGCCGGTACCGGTATCGGTAATGAGCTGCCACAAAATCATGATACCGCGGTATTTGTATTGCGGTACTGTGGTACCGCGGTACTCTAGTACTGCGGTACTAAATACCGCGGTATTCCAGCCCTGGTATAAACAGAGTCAAGAGGTCACCTGCTTGTATTCCACTCAATTACAACAGGGTGATGATCCTTAGAAGTCCACCTAGCCAGATTAACTCCACAACGCAGTGAGTAGCCCTTTGAAGGTCAGGTCTGACATCTCGCTATAAACAATGGGCGCCCATAGTTTAAACCGAGAGGTTAGGCTTGACCTTTGGGTGGCGGTGTTGTCTCAGCTTGCTGTACGCACGACCGGTGGTTACAGTTGACAAACTGCTAGGAAGCTTCCTAACCTTGATGTTGTTGACCTGGCGACACTGTCCGGTCAACTTGCACACTAGCAAGCAGGGCTGCATTACCGCGGTATTTGGTACCGCGGTACCCAAATACCGCGGTACACTTGTACCCCGGTATCAATACCACGGTATCCTAATTCCGTGGGAGGTTAGTACCGAGACTGGTAACGCTCCCACGGTAGGACCGGTATTGGTTAAATACTGCGGTACATACAGTGTACCGCGGTACACGGTATACCGCACACCATGCTAATCACAAAATGAGTGGTACCGCGGTACTTTATTGCACATGCATGTTGTGACTAGTGGACTCGGTGGATAAGCGCAAAACTTTATGTTGTCTCAACAGAACAAAGATGCATCGAAGGAACAAACTTGAGAGGAGATTGTAGACATGTCGTAGAAAAAAAAAAGTAGTTTCGACGAAGAGGTAGACTCAAATGGCACTGTGCCTTCTATAGATGGACACGAGAGAAACATGATATACAAGGAAATATTTATTGGCTGTAATAATGGGGTATCGTTAAAGGGATAGGGTGGCCTTTCTAAGCGCAAGAAGGAGGGGGGCACCTATTCACATCCGTCAAGGGCTAGCAACGTAGCGATTAGATCTTCAACAAACCCAACATCGAATTTTGGATTCAGTCTCGATGCCTTTCTCGCGCGGACAAGCATCGTCACCTTTCATTTCGATCAATCAAGGGCGCGTTTTGAGGAGACCTTCCCTACTAGTCGATCGACCCTATTCCTACAATTTTTTGTGCAAGCACGTCCATATCTGTGCAATGTGGTGGACACCGCGTTTGAAGAAGCCATATCAAGCGAGCATGGACAACATTGGTACATAATGCAATGAGAGAACGATTATTTCGTTCTGAGTTACGAGTCGTAACTCAAAACTAAAAGATGTCTATGTCATAACTTGTGACATGGACATCTTAAATTTATAATAAATGTTCACCTGACAACAATGTTTGAAATTAGAGAATTGGACACAAGAATGAATATTGGCTCAAAATCTTAAACGACGACGGAATGCCACCAATTCGCATTGCATGAACGACATTTTTTTTTCGTAACGAAATGATGCTTTCTAGTATGTCCTCGTCGATCGACAATTTGCCTCTGTTGCATTCTCGTTCATTCGCTTTTTTGTAACGCACTACCGTTACAAGTTCAAGAACAAAGCGTTTACTCTATCGCTACCGTGGTACTATACCACGGTACAGTTTTGCGGTACGAAAGAGGTGTACCCTTCCAGGTCAGTACCGATACCGTACTGGTACCGTTAAAAAAAAATACCGTACCGCGGTACAGCAGTACCGCGGTACAAAAATGCGGTATACCGCGGTACCGGTAATACCGCCATCAGCCCTGCTAGCAAGCAAGCAAGTGCAAGAAACAACAAGAGTCAGGCCTGGGAGACGCGCAAAGTCTCATAAGCTCCAATAGCTTCGTAATGCAGAGAGAGTGAACAAATGACAAGTCCACAGCATAAATACCTGCGGCAGCGCAAGGCGGATGTCGCACGCGGCAGTGCAAGGTCTGTCCTAAAACCGGTCCGAAAACACTGTTTTGGCTGTAACTTTGTGAAAACAATTCAGAACGCTACGCCGTCTGAACCTAAACATACAGGTTGTAGGAAAAACTACAGAAGGTCCCAGACAACATCCAGTACGCTGCGGCGGTTGTCCATCAGCTCCGAGTAGGTGCTCCGTCACCAGACGACGCACCGGCGCCACTTGGGTCCGCATCAAGGATCTGCATGGGCATGGATACGGACGAGTGGTCACAGTAAACTATACAAGTCGACGGGATCGTCACAAATCACAACACTTTCCCATGACCCGATGGTACGCATGTCCATACGCGTGCACCACTGAAACGAATGCAACAAGTGCAGATGCAATCGTGATACAGGCACAGACACACCTCGCACTCAACGACTCTCACGCAAGGGGCAAAGCCCAAGAGAACGAATGGCCACCAGAAAATTCCCGCGAGCCAATGCCTTCGTCAATGAATCAGCACGCTACATGTCAGTGCCGACCCAGTTGACGGAGATCACGTGTCGCTCCACCAGATCACGCACGAAATTATGCTCAATCGCAATGTGCTTCATGCGAGGATGGAAAACACGAGAGTTCTATGCAATGGCAAGAGCACTCTTGTTGTCGCAGAGAAGCACAATGGCGGGCACTTACTGACTCAACTCAAGGAATAGGCGCTACACCCACACTCCCCCAGCATCCCCTACACCCAAAGCAACATACTTTTCCTCCGACGAGCTACGTGTAATGCAACCCCGCTTCCCCGTACTCTTGGACACAGTGTTATCGCCAAGCAGGAACACGTAGCTGGTGCGACTGCGTCCATCTGGACTCCAGGCCTAGTCGCTGTTGGTGTAGCCCTCAAGAACCATCAAACACTACCGACAAAAGCAGAGTCTGAGGTACGGTGTGGAGACCACGTATCGCACCACTCGTACAGCCGCATGAAGGGCTCTAGCACATGGAGCCTACAAAAACAGGGCAAGGAGGTTAACGGCAAATGCGATGTTGGGGCGTGTAGTAGTGGCCAAGTACATAAGGGATCCGATGAGACTGAGGTACAAGGTCACATCCTGTGTCTCCCCTAGCAGTGTGGGATCGTCCACCTTTAGGGCATCATGCCCGTCAGGTGTGATGGGTGTGGAGGCCGTGGGCACTACGCCAAGGAGGTCACTGAAACGCTCCCTTACAACCCGTGCGTATTGGGCCTGATGTAGTAGAAGTGACCGACGTCTATAGTCTCGCACAATCTCCATGCCAAGAAACTCTGCTATAGGACCAAGACCCTTCATCGTGTAGGCGGTCTAGAGGACCGTCTTTGCCTCCTTCACGGCCTCCATGGAGGGAAACGCGATGAGAAGGTCGTCCACGTAGACCAAGATGGCTGTGAACCGCTCAAGCGGCCGTCGGATAAAGAGAGGCAGAGGCAGAGCGATCTGCCTCGCTCTGTTCATATCCCGCACGAGCCAGCGTGCTTATATTCTCTTGGTTCCAGCACTGAGGAGGCTGCTTGACTCCGTACAAGGACTTGCGTAAGCGCCAGACCTTGTCACCGTCCTTAAAGCCTGGTGGCTGAGCCACGTAAATCTCCTCATCCAGAGATCCACGGAGAAACGCATTGTTCACATCAATTTGATGCAGTTCCCAGTCATGCTGAGCCACCACACTGAACCGAGTACGAGCTGAGGTCATGCGGCCGATAGGGGCAAAAGTGTCAGTGTAATCGAAGCCCTCGATCTAGAAAGACCCCTTGACAACCAACCGATCGTTCTGGTGTTCCTGTGAGCCATCCGGCTTCACTTTCTTGTGAAAGACCGGAATAGCCTTCCTCCCATGTGGAAGGTCAACTAGCTCATAAACTCCGTGCTCTCGGATGGCATGAAGCTCATCCTTTCCAGGAGCACGCCAAGCGTTTGTATCCTCTGATGAGAGAGCCTCCCTCAGTGTGCCCGGATCAGGCGCCATCGAAGGGGAGCTCCGACTGGCAAGTGCACACGCCTCAGAGCTGGGCCGGACGACCAGAAGGTCAGTTGCATCATCACAAGCGATGCGAAACTCCCGAGTGACCACAAGGCACGCTAGGTGTACTTCTGTGTGAGCTGTGCGCACACTGAGGCCTTTGTACTGGGATCACCACTCGCAATGCTACGAGTGGAGCGCCTAGGTGGGGGACCGGATACTCGCTGGATCCGGAGACCAGTGGTCGAACACGACCACCTGGCTCACGTGAGTAACTTGGGCTTGAGGAGCTCACCTTTGGCTCAGAGAGAGGCACGATCATATCTCGTGACGTCTGAGGCAAAGGGGCACGTGATGTCGTTGGAGGATGCTGATGCTAAGATGCTGGTAAAATGACGAGAGACACAGGGCTGGGTGTAGCAGCAGGGGCAAATGCAAGATCACGCACAAAGGTAGGAGTACTTGTGGACATGGGTACATAATCATGGGTGCCTATGGGGTGTAAGGGAACAGGGGTAGAGACAGGCTGGGCTGGAGAGGTCTCCGGGCCGACAGTTATGATAGCTAGGTCATGAAGAGCTGGAGACCAAGAAGTGGAGGGGACTCAAACGGACACATGAGCCGGACGAGAGGTGATCGTAGGCCCAGACTGTTATGTTCTGTGTATGCCCCTGGTCCAATCAGCGGAAGATTTAGACTGGGTATGCACTGCGCTTGTAGCGCAAGTCCTCCAGCGACACGAAGAGAGGCTGAGAGAGACAAGGCATGCACTGCTCATCCTTGTGGAGTAAGTCCCCTTGGTCTACTCTTGGTGGTGCACCTGGTGCATGCTCCTTAGGACAACTTCCTACAGCCTAGTGGGTAAAGGCGTCATCTCGCAAGCGAGAGGTCTGGGGTCGAAAAACACTAGGACCAATTTTTCTTTGTGACTAAAAAAGGGCCAAGGAAGCTTCCTAGAAGCCTCTAAGGTCCAAGGTGGATCAAGCGCCACTTGGTGGTCACAGAGGGTGCCATGTCATCAAAGCTGATGACACTGTCTAGGGTGGCCTTGGGGGGGAGGCCCCTCCAAGGAGCCACTGGGAGCACTGACCAGAGACTATATAAGGCCTGTCATTTGCATTTGATAATATCATCATCTCTTACTCTTGAGACTTGGGAGAAAACTAATCCCTTGTTGGCCACCAAGAAAGAGGGTAAAGAGGAAGTGCAAGGGCACACTTTGGTGTGTAGCATTGCCAGTTGGGTGAGAGTTTGGAACACTCTCCGGCCACGATTGGGACAAGATAAGTGAACCTTTTAGTGTGGAAACACCACTCCGTGGGTGATCTCTACCTTGGTTGAAATACCAAGGGCGGTCGGCGGTTT
>SZWC01012528.1:7697-32450 GCA_023375785.1 Penium margaritaceum | reverse complement strand
CCTCCCCCGCCCCCCTCCCCCTCCCCCTCCCCCTCCCCCTCTTCCTCCACCCACGCCCACGCCCAAGCCCACGCCCACTCCCACTTCCACGCCACACCCATGCCCACGCCCACGTGCAAGGCCACACCCACGCCCACGTGCACGGCCACACCCATGCCCACATCCACATCCTCCACCGCCGCCGCTCCTATTTCTGGTTCTTCTACTACTGCCAATGGTGTTGCTATTGCTGATAGTGCTGCCATTGATTCTGCTATTTCTATTTATGCGGGTACTAAAATTCAGCAACCACCGGCGATGGAAATGGGGGCGAGGGCGGCGGTGGCGACTGCCATGGTTTCGAACGCTGTGTAGTCGGCAGAAGCATGACTACAGGTGAGGACGAGCATCGACTCAACTCTTTGCATTGCCGTAACCATGTGATGTGGATAAGGCAATGCAAAGATGGGCGAGAAGGATTTGTTGACCCCACCACCATGATTTCTTGATTCCTTTTACATGATTCATTCACGTATGAACAGTAAAATTCAATCACCCGATCAAGCAAGCTAAGGTGCGACAAATTGGGGCGAAAAAAAAATCTCCAGAAGTAGAAATAAATATATTTGAAAAAATTACATAGTATCATTTGTCTATGTGCAATGCATGTATGTACATGATCATAGACATAAAAATAAATGTAGATTTAGATATATGGACAAAGAAATGCCAAGGTATTAAAAAAACTGAAGCTTTACATGGAAATATATGATATAAACATATAGTAATAGGTATATATACTTGCAACTATGTATAGAGAAACATATTCACGTATGGGCATGCATATGGATATGGATATGGATGTGGATGTGTATACGTATATGGTTATGGAAATGGATACCGATATGGATATGGATATGTACATGAATTTGGATATGGAGATGGATATGGATATGAATATCGATGTCGACATGGACATGGTTATGGTTATGATTATGGTTATGGATATGGAAATGAAAATGGAAATGTTGTGTGTATGTATATGGATATGGATACATATTTGGATATGGACATGTGCATAAACATGGTCACAAAACTGGAAATGAAATTGAACATGAAGATGGGCATGGACATGGACATGGAAATGGACATGGACATGGAAATGGACATGGAAATGGATGTGGAGATGGATATGAACAAGAACATGGATATGGACGTGAACGTGAACATGAAAATGGACATGGGCATGGACATGGATGTGGACATGGACATAAAAATGGATATGGACAGGTAGATATACAGGCATACATATACAAATAAATACACATTTACACATGGATACATGAGGGTTTAATAATTGTACAAAGGTTGTTGACATGCATATGTATAGACATATGGTCACTATGTAACCCTATGCACACTTTGCGTGCAACACCAACCTCTTGTTTTTTTGTTTTACAAATGAAGTTAAGGGCAAGTATGGAATGGCCCCAATAGGGTGACCGAATAAGTCCAAAAAGAAATATTTTGGACAGCTTGATGATGTAGACAAGGACAATGGTTTTCCCTCTTTTCGGACTGATCATTTCGAACCGATGAATGGCCTAACCTTGTGAAACCGGATACGAATGGTGGTACATCCGTTGAACTATGAACAATCGACGGTCAGCATCAGCATCCTGCCAAGCTGGATGAGAATACCCAGTTTTTCTGAATTGTTTCATTCGTCCATTGAATAAGATAATGAAGTGATCATTCATCTGTTGAAAAAAAATGACAATGTATGATCTTGCGTTTTATGCTGAAATCACGCCATGTCGTTATTTAGTCGATACGATGAATTAGACATGAAATACTTTTAGGTATAGTGCGATAAATTCTACGATGCTAGTATGCGAGATGGTGAGATTCACCCAAACTGCCATGTTTTAGGACACGGCTAGTATCAGGTGCTTTGTACGGCAAAAGGACACCAGAATTAGCATCGGTGGTCATCCCCTTTTCCTTCCATCTTTGGATACGTTTCCAAGCAGGAAGTCAAATGTCGACTTTTACGGCCACGAACGTGCTCTTTAGGCCATTTACCAGGGATGTGGGCTTCAGAAGACATTTCGCATTGTCGCAACGAGGAATTCTTGCCGACACATGGATTTAACGATGATGGATATGAGAGTGCCAGAAAATGACAAAAATAGGTTGCTCGATAAAAATCATCTGGCATGACAGTTGCATAGAGGATGTTTCATAGGTTCTAACGCACTTTATGGAACTCGATTTGGAGTCCGTTTGAGTGAGATATGGATTTCCAAATTTGGAGATCATGGGTCGGGTTCAAGTGACGACCTGAGCACTTTGAGCTCAAAAGGCGGCAGGATTATTGGCCAGGACTGCTGAGAGCGGCCTTCAAGGAGAAAAGACGGCTGGAAGACGTCCAGGAGACTTCAAGGAAGGACCAGTCTATGATTATTAGCCGTGCAGGCCGTGCGAGACATAATTCTCTTGTGTGACAAGGTGACTGCCGCTCATCCCGCTAGGCTAGGAGTGTGCTAGAGGGTGAGCTTTGACAGAGTGGACCTCAGTGCTCCCTTAGCCAAATGAGGCATATAAAGGCTTGTTAGAAAGCTGTGATGATGTAATTTCTCACTCAAGAGTCTATTCAGACATTCGCGTTCTCTGCAAACCTACATTTGCTTCCGTAATTACTGTCTGTGCAACCTGCAACTCCCTCTCACAAATAGTTGGTCCTGCCTAGGCGGCTCTTAGTGAGCCTGATCACCTCCCTGAGGGCTGCCCCAGTTTCCATCAGTGGTATCAGAGCTAGAACAAGGCTTTGTCTCATCCTTGAGGCATTCCTTTCACCCTGCTCTGTGAGAGAGCCGTTTGTGGGCTGAACGTTGCACTACCATGGCGACATCCGCTTCTGTAGTGGCCGGTGTCAACATCGCCAAGTTCGAAGGCAAGAACTTCTTCAACTGGAACAACAACATGAAGATGGTGCTGATGGAGAAGGGTCTCTGGAGCCAGGTGGATGAGAAGGATAAAGAACCAGAAGAAAGCTCCCTCTCCCCTGTCGAGGCCCGTACCTACCGCGAGAAGCGTGACCACGCTCTCGTAACCATGTACCTCCACCTCGCCGAACGGCAGCAACTCCTCGTCCGTGGCATCCTCACGCCAAAGGAGGTTTGGAAAAAGCTTGAGTCCACTTATGTTTCCAAGTCAATCCTAATGAATATGCAGCTGCGTCGTCGCTTTCACACCGTGAAGATGGATGAGTCCGGATCCATGATTTTTACATCAACATGGTGAAGTCTCTCTCTAACCAGCTTGCTGCGATTGAGGACCCTGTCAAGGAGCGTGTGCTCATGCTAACCATCCTCTCTGGCCTTCCTACCAGCTACACTCCTCTCATTGTTGCCCTGGACCAGCGCAGCGACAAGCTCTCCCTCAACGATGTGGAGGAGAGCTTGTTGTTTGAGGAGGAGCGGCGCAAGGGAGAGGAGGGCGGAAGCGGACTGGACGTCGCTCTCATCACCAACTTTGGTCATGGGGGCGATGCTACATCAACCAGGAGCAGCGACGGAGGAGAAAAGAAGAAGGGGAACTGCCGCTACTGCAAGAAGCCGGGCCATTGGGCGCGCGAATGCCGGAAGAAGAAGGCGGACCTTGCGGCTGGAGTGGGAGCGGGAAAACAGTCCGACGCTTCCACGAATGCCGCAGATTGGGAGAGTGGATTCGTAACAACCATCCGGGTCCTGCACGTCTCCGACAACACCGCCCTGTTCTGGATCATCGACTCGGAAGCCACGCGGCACATGACGTGTCGGTGGGAGTGGTTCGTTGTCTACACCGTCATTGAGCCTCGTCGGGTGTACATGGGGGACAACCATGTGCAAATGGCGATTGGGGAGGGTGAGATTGTGTTTTGTGCTTCCGTTGAGGGCAAGCACGTGGAACTTCGTGTGAAGGGGGTGCTCCATGTTCCGGGGCTGGCAGCTAACCTCCTCTCTGTCTCATCTCTCATCTCCGAAGGCATTCAGGTTTGCTTCGAGAATGGTGGCTGCACCATCTCTGCAAGTGCGGGCCGTGTGCTTGCAAAAGCGGACAAGGAGGACGGTCTTTACCGCCTCTACGTGGCATCGGAGAAGGAAGCCGACTCAGCGTTGGCGGCGAGAAAGGGAAAACACGACATCAGCCTGTGGCACCGCCGGCTCGATCACCTCGGCTTTGGCGCCATCATCTCCAAGCAGCAGATGGTCCGCGGCCTGGAGCTCAAGGGGGTGAAGCAGCCTGGTGCATCGGCTTGTGAGAGCTGCATTGAAGGGAAGCAAGCCCGCTCTCCTTTCATAGGGGAAGGGAAGGGCGCGACTGAGCTTCTCTCACTCGTTCACTCTGATTTGTGCGGTCCCATGCCATCACAATCCTTGTCCGGCAAGTTGTACTTTGTCACGTTCATTGATGACAAGTCGAGGAAGACGTGGGTGTCATTCCTGGCTGGAAAGGATGAGTACTTTGATGGTTTCAAGGTGTGTATTGCTGCTGCACAGAATGAGAGTGGCAGGCGGTCGAAGGTGCTTCGCACCGATGGTGGAGGAGAGTACCTCTCCAACGACTTCCGCAGCTTCCTCAAGCGTCGCGGGATCAAGCACGAGGTCACCCCACCTGGAACACCGCAGCTGAATGGCGTGGCTGAACGCATGAACCACACGCTCATGGAGCGTGTTCGCAGCATGCTCAAAGACGCAGAGCTCCCGCCTACCTTTTGGGCAGAAGCGGTCAACACTGCCGTGTACCTGAAAAACCGGAGTCCCACGCGCGCCGTGCCACTGATGACACCGGAGGAGGCATGGACGGGACGCAAGCCAAGAGTGTCGCACCTGAAAGTCTTCAGGTGTGGCGCATTCGTGCACGTGCCTGCCGGCAGCCGTAACAAGCTGGACGCAAAGTCGGTGAAGGTCGCCTTCCTCGGCTACGACACTATGGGATACCGCCTCTACAACCTTCCCGCACGCAAAATCATCCGCAGCCGTGACGTGGTCTTCCAAGAGGACGTGAAGGGTTGGACATGGAGCCCTATGTCGACAGTTCCGCTTGCTCCCGCACTTGTACTAGAAGTGGGAGATGTACCGGTAGCAGAAGAGGACGGTGCCGAAGATGGCGGTGACAGCACCAACGACAAGGAGGTGGAGGGAGCTGAGAAGGAGGAGCCGGCAGCAGAATCTAATGAGGAGGAGCAGCAAAGCAACGCACAGCAGCTGCCACGACGGTCCGCACGCCTCAACAAAGGTGCAAAGGATAGTGGGGAGCCGCTGAGGCAATCCGAGCGCCTCGCAAACAAACAGAGGCCACTGGAGGAGCTGGTGAACCTGTACACCGTTCCACCACAAGCGGAGTGGTCTGACCTCGAGCTTCTCTTCCTCAAAGTCACCGATGACCCAGCCACATTCGCTCAAGCCATGCGTAGCGCCGAGGCGGCAGATTGGCGTGCCGCAACAGACGAGGAGTATGGTGCGATCATGAAGAACAGAACCTGGACCCTCGAGGAAGCTCCACGTGGCAGCCGGGTGATCGGATGCCGGTGGATCTTCAAGCGCAAGCGTGGTGCGGATGGTAACGTGCTCAGGTACAAAGCACGGTTGGTTGCAAAGGGGTATGCGCAGACTGAGGGTGTGGATTACAATGAGACATTTGCACCTGTCGCAAAGTTCCCATCCATCCGAGTGATCCTCGCTCTTGCTGCTGCTATGGACTCGGAGGTGCACCAAATGGATGTGACTTGTGCATTTCTGAATGGTGACCTCGAAGAGGATGTGGACATGGAGCAGCCGGAGGGGTATGTGGTGGAGGGAAAGGAGGATTTGGTGTGCAAGCTTGTGAAGGCCCTCTACGGCCTGAAGCAAGCACCACAAGCATGGTACCACAAGATGGATGAGCAGCTGGCTGGCCTTGGCTTTGTGCGCAGTGAAGCTGACCATGCAGTCTATGGGCGCACACAAGAGGCAAGCCAGGTCATCATATTACTCTATGTTGATGATCTGCTCATTGCATCTGACTCCAAGTCTCTTTTGGACGATGTGAAGCAGTCCCTTGCTGCCAGGTTTGACATGAAAGACATGGGAGAACTCAGCTACTACCTTGGCCTTTAGGTCAAGCGCGGCCGGCAGCAGCAGACTTTGGAGTTGTCACAGAGCATGTACGTGAGCGACATCATCAAGCGCTTCAACATGGCAGGAGCGCGCAAAGCAGCGACACCACTGGAAGTGGGAGCGAAGCTGAGCATGACGCAGACTCCCTGCGGCATGCAAGAGAGCAGCCGCATGGAAGCAGTGCCGTACCAAGCAGCAGCTGGGAGCCTCATGTACACAGCAGCCGGCACGCGCAAAAGGAATCTATGCAGCAGGTTGGGGCAGCAGCGTTGTTGATGCAGCGTGCGGGCTTCCACGCTCGTTGCTTAGGTCAGCTGCCCCCTCAGTCTGCTGCTCTAGAGTCTAAGTTTGGAAGCTCTGGGTTTTGTTACTCAGAAACGCGCGCGCCAGAGTTTGCGCCAGAAAGCAGCTGAAAACTGATAATGACTGATTAGGAATGAAGAATGAACAGCAATGGGGGACCCCTCTAAGTTCTAGCCCCCCCCAGCTCTGTAGAGCTTGTTACTCAGTTCATCAGCCAATCAGAAAATAGCTCAGTTCAGGCTGGCAGGTTTTCTCGGTGAGGCCTGCCAGGCAGCCGACAGCCCAAAACCCGGGCGTCGTCCGTTTTGTCTGAAAACTGGACCATACCATAATACCGACGTTGCAAACGCAGTCGTGCGGTCAGAATCTGCTAGAAAAATAGTAGCGAGGAGTTATGGCAGCCTAAACCCAGATAGTGCCCACGACGGTTTATGCTGCCAAACAGGGCCATGCAATATGCAACTGGGACCCTAGGCAGTGCATGACGATGCAGACGCGATGGGACGCGCTGGACGCATGCAAGCAGCAACTGCGGTGTCAATGACCGCCGGCAGCACGACCACCGAGGAGGCCTGCCGATGGAGCTGAACACGTCGCCGGAGANTGCTGCGTGCAATGCACCCCTGCTTGCCACTGCGCCAGGACACAGCCGTGCCGCCAATCAGAAAGATCCAGCCTGTGCGACTCTTACCGTCCGGACTGCCGGCCCAGTCGCTGTCAGTGTAGCCCACTGCGACAACAGACGGTTGACGGCGGAACATGAGACCTCGCCGAGGAGTCGAGACAACATAGCGCAGTACTCGGATCGCGGCCTCGTGGTGGAGGTGACGCGGCTCCTGAGAAAACTGGGCCAGGAGGTTGACGGCGAACGCGATGTCTGGACGCGTCGTTGTTGCCAGGAACATCAGTGACCCGATGACTCGCAGGCACGTGGTCACGTCAACTCGCTACCCCACAACAGCTGGGTCAGGACTCTTCAGCTTCACCTGACCATCGGGCGACATGGGTGAGGATGCGCTCGGCACGAGTGGCAGGTCCTCGACGAAGCGAGTGGACAGAGTCTGCACGTAGGCAGCCTGATGGACATGGAGGATGCCCTGGGAGCGATCATGCTCGAGCTCCATGCCCAGGAAGACTCGGGCAGACCCGAGATCCTTCATCTGGTAGGTGGCGTGCAGCAGGTCCTTGACGCGCAGGATGGCGGCCGTGTCTGGCGACGCAATGAGGAGGTCGTTGACGTACACCAGAACAGCAGCGAAGGTCTGGCCTCGCGGACTGACAAACAGTGCAGGGTCCGCGGTGCTGCGCTGGAGCCCACCACGAAGGAGCGTGCTGCTGATCTCCTCGTTCCAGCACCGAGGCGACTGCTTCAGGCCATAGAGGGCCTTACGCAGTCGCCACACTCTCCCGGTGCCNCATGGAGAAAAGCATTGCTCACGTCCATCTGATGCAGCTCCCACCCATGCTGGGCGACCAGGCTGAAGAGCGCCCGGCTGGTGGAGAACCGGCCAACTGGGGCAAAGATCTGGTCATAGTCGACCCCAGGGACTTGGGCAAACCCCTTTTCAGTGAGGCGGGCCTTGTACTTGTCCAAGGACCCGTCGGGTTTCCACTTGCGCCGAAAGACCCACTTGGCGCCGATGGCCTTCCGACCTGGAGGAAGGTCGACGAGGTCGTACACGTGGTGCTGTCGGATAGCAGCGAGCTCATTGGCGCAGGCAGCGTCCTAGTGTGCGGCCTCAGGAGAGGCTCGTGCCTCGCGCAAGGTGGCTGGGTCCTCCGGGCGTGCTGTGGAGCGGACTGAGAGAGTGTGTGCCTCTCGCGCCCAAGGTGGGATGCGCGCAAGGGCAGCCACGACAGCGTGCCGATGCTCGTAATGGAGCATGGCGTAGCCCAATGCAGAGCCCGGGTGCAGATCTGCAATGATGGCCGAGGTGGTCAGGCCCAGGGCCTTGGTGCCAGGGTCCCCACTCACGACCGTGGGAGTGGAGGAGGCACGTGGAGCCACGGGGGGTCGAGGCGCTACCGAGCGCGGTGCGACGGTCTGCACTCACACCGACGGCCTGGGTCGGAGGCTGCCGCCGGGGCCACGTGTGTAGCGTGGCAAGGCGTGCGACGGCGCTGAGTCTGATGGGCCAGTGGAGGCGACTGGGGCTGTCGGCCCGGAGAGATCAGCGGACACGACTGGGGCAGCTGGCCCGGAGGGACCAGCAGACGCGACTGGGAGAGCTGGCCCGGAGGGACCAGCAGACGCGACTGGGACAGCTGGCCCGGAGGGACCAGCAGACGCGACTGGGACAGCTGGCCCGGAGGGACCGACAGACGCAACTGGGACAGCTGGCCCGGAGGGACCAGCAGACGCGACAGGGACAGCTGGCCCGGAGGGACCAGCAGACGCGACTGGGACAGCTGGCCCGGAGGGACCAGCAGACTCGACTGGGACAGCTGGCCTGGAGGGACCAGCGGACGCGGCTGGGGTAGCTGGCCCGGAGGGACCAGCGGGCGCGGCAGGGGCAGCTGGCCCGGAGGGACCAGCGGACGCGGCTGGGGTAGCTGGCCCGGAGGGACCAGCGGGCGCGGCAGGGGCAGCTGGCCCGGAGGGACCAGCGGACGCGACTGGGGAGGCTGGCCCAGAGGGACCAGCAGACGCGACTTGGACAGCTGGCCCGGAGGGACCAGCGGACGCGGTTGGGGCAGCTGGCCCGGAGGGACCAGCGGACGCGACTGGGGAGGCTGGCCCGGAGGGACCAGCGGACGCGACTGGGGAAGCTGGCCCGGAGGGGCCAGCGGACGCGATTGGGACAGCCGGCTCAGAGGGACCAAAGAATGTGTCACCCGGACGCGGTAGGACGGAGGACGGACTCACCACTCCCCCACGCGACGGGATAGACACAGACGAGCCGGAGCGAATGAGGTCACGAGGAAACAGGTCCTCGAAGAAGAGGGCGTCCCGGGACTCGATGATGCATTGCCAGGAGGGGTCCCAGAAGCGCCAGGCCTTGGACTGACGAGAGACACCAAGGAAGGTGCAGGGACGGCCGCGGGGGGCGAGCTTGCCTCCCTGCTGCGGGGCGGGCAGCCAGACAATGGCGACACAATCCCAGACGCGAGCGGGACGGAGGTCAGCGCGCTGACCGCACCAATGCTGGTACGGCGTGGACTGACGAGGAAGGGGACCGTGGGGAATCCGGTTCCAGACCCAGGTCATGTAGGCCATGGATTCAAAGTAGAAGCCCTCGGAAAGACCGGACTCGACACGCATGGTGCGGACGGCGTCAGCCATGGTCCGGTTCCACCGCTCGGAGACACCGTTCTGGGCGGGTGTATAGGGCGCCGATGTCTCATGGTGGACTCCGCGGGAGGCGAGGAAAGTCGTGGCCGCACCCATGTACTCGCCACCGCGATCGGAGCGAAAGCGGCAAAGGGAGCGGCCACACGCGCGCTCTGCGAGGACAAGCCATTCCTGGATGGCCTGGGCGACATCGCTCTTCTGCCTAAGGCAGAAGACCCAGCGATAGCGAGGATAGTCGTCCGTGAGGGTGAGGACATAGCGGCCACGCTCGTCGACCGACTCGGTGGGGAGAAGACCCATGACATTCGAATGGACAAGGTCGAGAGGGGCGGATGCACGGGAGGGAGACAAGGGGTACGTGGACCGGTGCATCTTCCCCTGAGCGCAGTCAATGCACTCAGTGGGGCACGGGAGAAGGAAAGTCTCCGGGTCAAGGCCCGAGGCAGGCCGGGTGCGAAGCATGCTGTCCACAGCGGCAGAGTGGACGTGGCAGACGCGGCGGTGCAAGAGGCGGGTGTGCTGAGGAGAAAGCGTACTGGTGACGAGCACATGGCCTGTGGCGGCCGACGAGGAGGAGACGGGAGGAGAAGAGGAGAGACGAGGAACATGCCACAGGTTGCCACGGGCGGTGGCGTGCAAGACGACAAGACCAGACGGACGCAACAACACAGTGCCAACACCACGCGAGTGTACAACATCCATGCTCATGCGGTCAAGGGCAGTCACGGACAGGAGGCTGAGCTCGAGACCAGGGACGAAAAGGACATCGGTCAGAAAGACGTCACCGGTAGGTCCACGAAAACGAACGACGCCAACACCACGGACAGGCAACACCTGTCCGGAGCCCGTCCGAACACCGGAGACATCGCCGACAGGACCGAGCATACTGAAGGCCTCACAAGAGGCCGTCATGTGATGCGTGGCCCCGGAGTCGATGATCCAGGTTTCAGCAGGGTCCTGGACCGGGGTCGCTAGATCGCTAACGGTTACATGGCAGCAGGCGAGGGACGCGGACGCGGTGGACGGAGGCGCGAAACGGGACTGCCAATTGTCAAGCCAAGCAAGATCAACAAGAAGAGGGGCGGAGGAGGCCACGGGCGACGGCGAGACAGACGAGGAAACGGGACACGACCGCAGCTCAGTCTCAAACATGCAGGGCTGGGCAGGAGAGGAGGAGGTGATGCAACTCGCACTTCCCTGGGGAGGAGGGCGAGGCAGGCCGAGCTGGAGCGCGATGAACTGCTCCAGCTGGCGCTCACGGGAGGAGGGCCCAGGAGTGTAGACGGAGTGCGGAGTGACGGCGCCGGAGCCTGGGTAGTAGGAGGACTGCGCCGGTGAAGGGAGCGGATACGCCGACGGCTGCGGGTAGTACTCCTGCGGCGCGGGTGCCTTCGGACAGGCGGAGCTGCCGGAGTGGCAGAGCCGCTGGACGAGGTCAAAGTACAAGGGCCAGCAACGGCGACGGCGGCAGAGGCGAGGCGGCGCTCCCGCTGGCGCCGCATGGTAGCGATGACGCGCGCCTCGTCCGTCGGGAGAGGGCACGTGTACCACCCGTGCCCGGGCTGACCACAGTTATGGCAGGCCGAGCCACCACCGCTGGACCCGGTCGACGACTGTTGCTGCTGCTGCGGGTGACCCTTGCCTTTCTTGTTCCGGCTCTTCTTCTTCTTCCCCGATGACGATGAGGTAGCTATGGCGGGGGAGGCGACGGCCACGGAGGCACCGGCAGGGGAGGCGACAGTAGGGGAGGCGACGGTAGGGGATGCAAGCGCCTCCGTGCGATGGAGCTGGGACTCCTGGCAAGCTCCCTCAATGCGGAGGAAGAGCTCGTATGCCCAGGGCATGAGGGTGCCCTGGGTCGCCATGGTAGAGAGGACGTCCTGGGGGTAGTGTACGAAGACGTCTGCGTAGTCGCTAGTGGCGCCGCGCTTGATGGTGAGGAGCGGGGACAGAGGGGGCGGAGCAGATGTGCCGAGACGACGGAGGATGTCCTCCGCCCGCTGCCAGTAGGTAGTGACCGTCTCGGTCTCCCCCATGTGCAGGGAGTTGAACTCCTGGAGCAGAAGGCTGATCTCAGCGTCGCTGGACAGGCGATGGGGCCTGGTGAGGACGTGCCAGGCGGCTGCAGGGTCTGGGATGGCGCCAGCCGTGACGTCGCCGAGGAAAGGTTCTAAGGCCAGGCGGGAAGCTGGAGGGGCGACTGGGACAAGAGCACGGACGGCGCGACCAGCGTCATACAGCTGGTCGGCCTGGGTGGAGTCGTAAGGGAGGGTGTAGTATGCCCACAGGCCCTCACCCTGCGCCCAGATCCGGAAGCTGAGCTCCCAGCTCCGGAACTGCTCGCCGGCCTGAAGCGGCGGCGGCGGCGTCTCAAAGTCCTTCTGCCTGCGGCCGGCACCCGGAGTGGGGCCAAGGACGAAAGTGACTGTCTGCCTCTGGTGCTAAGTCTGTTGCTGTGCCAGGTAGTACGTGGCAGCAGACACAGCCGGGCTGGCGTGCCCTGGAGGGATGAAGGACGGCAGCGCGCTGGTGGCGGTTTGGGAGGCGACTGGCTGCAACGCCGCAAGCTGCTGTGTCAAGGCGGCGAGTTGTTGCTGAAGAGCAGCAAGCGGGTCAGGAGTGCCGCCAACATTACCAGTGAGCCGCTGCTGCTGCTGCTGCTGCTGTAGGGGCGGCGGCTGCTGCTGCTGTAGGGGCGGTGGCTGCTGCTGTATGGGCGGTGGCTGCTACTGCTGCAGCGGTGGCGGCTGCTGCTGTAGAGGCGGTGGCTGCTGCTGCTGTTGCGGCGGTGGCTGCTGCTAGATGGGCGGCGCCTGCTGCTGCAGCGGTGGTGGCGGCTACTGCTGTAGAGGCGGCGGCTGCTGCTGCTGCAGCGGCGGTGGCTGCTGCTGTATGGGCGGCAGCTGCTGCTGCAGCGGCGGCAGCTGCTGTTGCAGAGGCGGTGGCTGCTGCTGCTGCAGCGGCGGCAGCTGCTGTTGCAGAGGCGGTGGCTGCTGCTGCTGCAATGGCGGCGGCGGTTGGTCCTGCTGCGGCGGCGGTGGCAGCTGTTGGTCGTGTGGCGGCGGCGGCTGCTGCTGCAGTGGCGGCGGGTGTTGCTGCTGCTGCTCGTGCTGCAGCAATCGCTGCAAAAAAGGAGGGGTAGGGGTCCTCCCATCAGAGGAGGACCCCCCCTCGTCAGGACTATCAGCCATGCCTTGGTGTCTTATTTTTTCTTTTCTTTTTTTTTGTGTTATTGTCTTTGTGTTGATGCTTCAGCAAGGGGTTGGGGGAGTGGGGAATCTACCCACTCCTCTAGCCTTCCCCTTTTCCCCTTTCACCCTCCCCCTTTTTTTTGTTGTTGATGATGTCAGCAGTGACGTTAGTAGTGATGTCAGCAGTGACGTTAGCAGTGACGTCAGCAGAGGGGTGCTGACGTCAGCAGCGGCGAATGTAGGGGTCGCCGCTGCTGCTGTTGGTACTGATGTTGCTGCAGCTGCTGCTGCTGCTGCTGCTGTTGCTGCTGCTGCTGCTGGTGTTGCTGTTGCTGCTGCTGCTGCTACTGCTGCTGTTGCTGCTGCTGCTGCTGCTGCTGATGCTTCTGCTGCTGCTGTTGCTGCTGCTGCTTCTGCTGCAGCTGCTTCTGCTGCTGCTGCTGTGTGCTGCTGCTGCTGTTGCTGCTGCTGCTGCTGTTGCTGCTGCTGCTGCTGCTGTTGCTGCTGCGGGTGCTGCAGCTGCTGCTGCTGCTCGTGCTGCGAGCTGCAGTAGTTGCTGTGGCTGCTACTGCTGCAGCAGCGAGCTGCTGCAGCTCTCTGCTGCAACTGAATGCTGCTACAGCTGCTGCGTGCTACAGCAGCTGCTCGCTGCAGCTGCAGGCTGCTGCAGCGAGCTGCGGGGGTGGGGGAATTTTTGGTTGCCCTTTTCTTTTTCTTTGTCACAGCGGGCAGCAACCCGCTGTCTGCTGCGAGTAGCGGGCTGCTGCTCGCCCAGCAACAGCGAGCTGCTGCTCGCTGGCAGCAGCGGGCTGCTGCTCGCTGCTCGATCGTTGCGAGCAGCGGGCAGCAGCAGCCGCGGCTAACAGCTGCTGCTTGCTGCTGCTACTGCTGCTGCTGCTGCAGCTGGCAGCTGCTGCGGCTTGCTGCAGCAGATGCTGCAGCCCGCTGCTGTTGCTGCACGCTGCTGCAGCTGCTACGTGCTGCGGCTGCTGCCTGTTGCTGCTGCGGGCTGCTGCAACTGCTGCACGCTGCTGCTGCTGCTGCTGCACGCTGCTGCTACTGCTGCGAGCTGCTGCTGCTGCGGGCTGCTGCTACTGCGGGTGCAAGCTGCTTCTGCTGCACGCTGCTGCTGCTGCTGCTGCACGCTGCTGCTACTGCTGCGAGCTGCTGCTGCTGCGGGCTGCTGCTACTGCGGGTGCAAGCTGCTTCTGCTGCACGCTGCTGCTGCTGCTGCTGCGAGCTGCTACTACTGCGGGCTGCTGCTGCTGCAGGCTGCTGCTACTGCTGCTGCAAGCTGGTACTGCTGCGGGCTGCTGCTTCTGCCTGCTGCTACTGGTGGTGCCGGTCACTGCACCCGGGTGACGTTGCCGCGTGCGTCGTCGCCCACAGACGTCTGACGCCGCCTGCCGCTCACCTCCTCGCGTCACGCGTGGGGGTCAACGTGCCGAAAAAATTTCGGCAGCATTTCCCCTGGCCCAGTGGCCGTGGGAAAAAATCTGACGCCGCCACCAGGAGGGTCAATGCTGCCGGAAAAAATCCGGCAGCATTTCCCCTGCACTGGCGCGTATGGGGGTCCGCCGGCGTTGTCTGGCACCTGTTCGCCAGTCTTCTGCTGCTGCTGCTAAGCTCTGGCTCTGATACCAAAAAGGAATCTATGCAGCAGGTTGGGGCAGCAGCGTTGTTGATGCAGCGTGCGGGCTTCCACGCTCGTTGCTTAGGTCAGCTGCCCCCTCAGTCTGCTGCTCTAGAGTCTAAGTCTGGAAGCTCTGGGTTTTGTTACTCAGAAACGCGCGCGCCAGNGGAATGAAGAATGAACAGCAATGGGGGACCCCTCCAAGTTCTAGCCCCCCTCCCCTACTCTGTAGAGCTTGTTACTCAGTTCATCAGCCAATCAGAAAATAGCTCAGTTCAGGCTGGCAGGTTTTCTCGGTGAGGCCTGCCAGGCAGCCGACAGCCCAAAACCCGGGCGTCGTCCGTTTTGCCTGAAAACTGGACCATACCATAATACCGACGCTGCGAACGCAGTCGTGCGGTTAGAATCTGCTAGAAAAATAGAAGCGAGGAGTTATGGCAGCCTAAACCCAGATAGTGCCCACGACGGTTTATGCTGCCAAACAGGGCCATGCAACATGCAGTTGGGACCCTAGGCAGTGCATGACGATGCAGACGCGATGGGACGCGCTGGATGCATGCAAGCAGCAACTGCGGTGTCAATGACCGCCGGCAGCACGACCGCCGAGGAGGCCTGCCGATGGAGCTGAGCGCGTCGCCGGAGAGAGGAGGCTCAAGCGAACTGCGAGAAGACCTTAGCGTNCCATACCATAATACCGACGCTGCGAACGCAGTCGTGCGGTCAGAATCTGCTAGAAAAATAGTAGCGAGGAGTTATGGCAGCCTAAACCCAGATAGTGCCCACGACGGTTTATGCTGCCAAACAGGGCCATGCAACATGCAGTTGGGACCCTAGGCAGTGCATGACGATGCAGACGCGATGGGACGCGCTGGATGCATGCAAGCAGCAACTGCGGTGTCAATGACCGCCGGCAGCACGACCGCCGAGGAGGCCTGCCGATGGAGCTGAGCGCGTCGCCGGAGAGAGGAGGCTCAAGCGAACTGCGAGAAGACCTTAGCGTGCGTCGGCTCCACCGGACGACACTCCATCAGCGTCGAGTCTCGCCGTCAGTCATCTGCACGCCTTTGTACACAAGCCGGGAGGACACAACAGAGCACAATGAGAGATGCGAAAAAAACCAACACGCGCCTCGACATCAGCCAAGCAGTGGGAGTTGTCAGCAAGTTTTGCGCGAATCCAAGCGTGCCGCATTGGGAGGCGGTCAAGCGCGTGCTGCGCTACCTCGACAGCAGCAGCAGCCATTGCCTCACCTTTAACGGCAACAACAGCCCAATCCTCATCGGCTACAGCGACGCAGATTGGGGAGGTGACCTGGACACAATGAGGTCGACCAGTGGGTTCGTGTTTGTGCTCGGGGGAGGTGCAATCAGCTGGAGGAGCAAGAAGCAAGAGTGTGTTGCCCTCTCCTCCACCGAAGCAGAATACATCGCCCTGAGTGAAGCAGCAAAGGAAGTCGTGTGGCTGCATGAGCTGCTGGCAAGCCTTGGATAGTAGTAGACCACAGCGACCACCATCTACTGTAACAACATGAGCGCCATTGCTCTGACCAAGAACGTAGAGTTTCACGCCCGCACCAAGCACATGGACCTGCGGTACCACTTCATCCGCGAGCTCGTGGCAAAGCAGGTTCTGAAGATCAAATTCTGCCCATCAAGCATGATGCTGGCAGACTTCTTGACCAAGCCACTGGCAGCGCACCGCTTTCAGCAGCTCAGGGGACACTACGGACTTGTGTGATTTTTATTCTCGTAAAGTGGGAGAATGATGGATATGAGAGTGCCAGAAAGTGACAAAAATAGGTTGCTTGATAAAAACCATCTGGTATGACAGTTGCATAGAGGATGTTTCACAGGTTCTATCGCACTTTCTTGAACTCGATTTGGAGTCCGTTTGAGTGAGATATGGGTTTCCAAAGTTTGGAGATCATGATTCGGGTTCAAGTGACGACCTGAGCACTTTCAGCTCAAAAGGCGGTAGGATTATTGGCCAGGACTGCGGAGAGCGGCCTTCAAGGAGAAAAGACGGCTGGAAGACGTCCAAGAGACTTCAAGGAAGGACCAGTTTACGAGTATTAGCCGTGCAGGCCGTGCGAGACATAATTCTCTTGTGTGACAAGGTGACTGTCGCTCATCCCGCTAGGCTAGGAGTGTGCTAGAGGGTGAGCTTTGACAGAGTGGATCTCAGTGCTCCCTTAGCCAAATGAGGCATATAAAGGCTTGTTAGAAAGCTGTGATGATTTAATTTCTCACTCAAGAGTTTATTCACACATTCGCGTTCTCTGCAAACCTACATTCGCTTCCGTAATTTCTGTTTGTGCAACCTGCAAGACCTTCTCACAAACAGTTGGTCCTGCCTAGGCGGCTCTTAGTGAGCCTGATCACCTCCCTGAGGGTTGCCCCAGTTTCCATCAAACGATAAAAACTTCTTTTCTGGAAAGAATAAAGAACGTTTTAGGATGTTGACCGTGCGCTCATGACACGGTTGACACGGTTCTCGTGAAATACTCCTACTTTTTGCATCACTCGTCGTAACACGAGTTGAGCGAGCAATGAATGGCAAGACTCGGAGGGGAGGTATGTGTTAACTTGTTGATGAAAATCTAAATACCGTTCAAGTAGATTTTCCTTGTGTTTGTTCTCCACCAGAGGTCAGTGGCTGTATCACAAGATATTGCAATCGCAGAGTTAACTACACTATACCTTACTGTCAACCCTCCCCACCAGTGGGCTATCTACCATGGAGAATTGTGTATTCCCTATCTGATACATTTTTGTGTTCTCCTTGTTCGGTCAGCTTATTGGGGCCATTCCAGACATTTCCAAACTAGCAATCACAGATGCAGGTTGGTGGACGTTCCAACGATCGTTTTACGAACAGATGACAAAATCGAGGCGTCCAGAAAGAACGGTCACCAGAAACTCCAGGACTCTCCAGGGGGCTTTTGAACAGTTCATTTGCGCCGACCATTGCTCCGACAGCTGACCCCTGCTGCTTCCTCTCCACCGCCATCGATCTCGCCTTGCTGTACGCCGGGGGTCACGGCAGGTGGGTCGACAAGAGAACCGTTGGAGCGGGAGGGGACTGGATGGAGCAGAACGGGACGGGACGGAGAAAAGACGGTTTCACTTGCACACATAAAATTAATGGTCGGCATGTCGGATAGTACACAATCGAGACCTATTTGTCGCCCTTTCGCCTCGTCTCCGCGCTCTAACTCTGTCTGTTTTCCTCCAAGTCAGGCATTAAGCCGCATTCCGAACCGTGGACTATCGACGAAACTTTTCTCTATCCAAAGATGATATCATGCATTTGAAGACTCAAAAGACTGCCGTCGTTTTGTGATCGTTCAACTTCAGGCCGCCGTTCCGTGTACTCAATCCATCGTCCATTCAACATCTCAAATGAAAATTGGAATCAATTTGTAGAAGAACGATATTGCACTTTTAAGAGATCAGTTGGAACCGCCTGCATCCCAACCATTAGAGCATAATGCACTATTCAATCGACAATCAGAATAGGATTACGATATCTGTCTATGAAAGAGGTTCTGCTCCATGGAACACTTTCTGAAACCCGCCCACCCCCCGACCCCCTTGCCACCGGGCTGTGAAAATGTCGCATTATGAAGAGTTTGTGTGCTGCATAACGCAACCGTCATATTACTGTTCTTGCTCATTGCACGAAAGAGGCAACAATCAGGCGTTACGCCGCCGCCGTTCACGCGGAACCTACGGCTTAGTCCTCTCTGGCCTAAGTTAACAGGGCAGAAAATGAGCATATGGGAAGCTCAAATGTGTGATCCTGTTAACGCTTTTACAAAAACTAGCTGAACAGGTTTTCAAAACAGACGTTCAGGTTTTCAAAACGCTTGAATAAAACTAAATACTAAAATGAAAACTTATTCACTTATGTGGATCTACGGGAAGAAAAATAAACACAAAACTCAAGGAGCCCTAAAACATATGTTTTAGGGTTCCTTCAGTTTTGCTCAATTTTATAAACACAATCTGCTGCAAATGTTTTGCTCAATAATGCGCACCAATGGGGTCTCTCATAAAATTGAGCAAATCATTTGCAGCAGACTGTGTTGAAAAATAAACACAAAACTCAATAAGCACAATCTACTACAAATGTTTTGCTCAATTTTATGAGAGACCCCATCGGTGCGCATGTTTGGCGTAGGATGTGACATGGTCAAAACTGTTTTCGCATGTTTTTGGCCATGCCAAAATCTGATGGTAATAGAACAGCATACTAATAATTCACTCCTCATGTCGCAAAATAAGGAATCTTGGTTTAAACGATTTGATTGCATTCAGAAAAGAGCACGAAAAGTTTTTCACATCTTGGTTCAGATAAAATGTTCCAAAAACATGATTACAAACATAAATATGTGGGTAATAAAAAACTTAAACTCAAACTGTGATGCAAAATCATAAATAGAGGCTCTAGTTTTACTCTCATGATGTAAAAGAAAATCGTAAAGTGTTTTCACAAACAAGTTAGACTCACAAAAGCGTAAGTTGAACAACCCTAAGAAGACATAAAATACACCTTTTAATAATTCAAAAATAAAAAATGATACAACAAGAAATACTTATCGCATCATTAACTATGAAAATCAACAACAATACTCTTAAAATCATGCACTCATTGACAATAAGTGCAACTCACATCCGTTTCTTTTTCTCAACATTCTACATAAAAATTATAATAACTTCATGGATACAAATTACCAAATTTAGGCAAATGACAACTTAAAATTTCAAATGAACTAATTTTCAAAACCGTATGATGTTCATTTTGGTTTTAATGAGAGGACAACTTGAAAATAAACCAAGAGAAAGGAACTGAGTGTTTCAAAATTGAACTTTGAATGCGTAAGATAGAAATGGTGAATAATAAATTTCGAAATTGAATAATATAAAAAAATATGAATAGATGCATATATATACATTTATATAAAGAGAAAAGAATAGAAATTTTACAGAATTTAATAAGTACAATTAAACCCTTTTTCTCTAGAAAAATAGAGAGATGGGTGTAAAATTGATGAATAATTTTACAAAATTAGATGTAATAATTTTTGTAAAATTTAGATTGAAATCATGGAGAATAAAATGAAGAAAAACTGGAAGAGGTGGGGATGAAAAATGCACAGATATAAAGGCTTTAAGAAGTTCATCTTGTGATCTACATGCATTGGAAAGGCTGTAGATGTCAAGGTGAGAAAATTGGTCATTGAAAGAAAGCCGTTCCTTCCCATTACTTATTTTTCCATGTCAATGTGGTAGTAGATGAATCTTGTTTTAATGTTTGGCATGTTTTCCGTTAACAATTATGTGCTACCTTGGTGGTGGTAGCATTTACTCCTGTGATTTTTCCATGCATGTGTATTTTGTGGAGATTTTTTTTGACATGGAAAGTGTTTTACATTTACTGTTTAAACTTTATTTCCTTGAAATATAGATAATTTAATAGTTACACTTATTTGGTGTTATAACTCATGGAGATATTGCAAAATATACGGAGAATAATTTTTGGTTGTTGCTCTATTGCGGTGTGTTTGAGATGGTGGTATAAGTGAAGTCAACATGGGAATAATTTTAGTTCATTTCTATTTTTTTTTTCTGGCATTGAAGATAAATGCGATATTGCATTTGATTTTGGAATAAATTCACACTTTTCATGATAAATGTTTTTATTTGTGCTGTATATGAAGGCATATTTGTAGTTGCTTTATAGGAAAATTAATTTTATTTGCTTGATATTTGTTAGATGTTATTACGTAGATCATTATTGTCCGGATAAATTTGTCCGAGGTGCCTTGTTTGACACCCGTCTTGACGCGGGCTGCCTTCCGTCGGAATTCATAGCTAGATGATGCCTTCGCCCTTCCTGGACAGTCGGAGGGGCCTGTCTTGGGAGCGCCGTCCCATTGGATGCACGTCTGAGGGGAAAATCGATCATGTTGAATGCCGTCACATTCACGCATGGATCGAAACCAACGGATGGACGAATACTCTTCTGTTTGATTTCGACGGCTCCAGTGAAATGGGACGAAAATGTTTCAAATACACCGACAAATCAGGATCCCAGCACATGCATCTTAGACGAATGAGAGCGGCCTCGGAGTCCGCACGATCCGTGGGTTGAATGTTCCTCGCTGTTCGAAAATTTTTGGGTACTGTTCGTCAGTGCGTGTGAACTAGATTATGTTTTTTTAATCGAAGAAAATTATGGTGTGTACGAGAAACTTTGTCAACCTGCTGAGAACTCAAAAAGGTCCCCATCGATTAGGGTCGTTGTCTACTCGTTCGTTCGAACAGTACATGCGAGACTGATTTCGAACGATGGCAGGTCGTCGCTTATATGCGGCTTGAAAATAGGCATAAACTAGACATAAAAGTCTGAATTCGAAATTTATAATATATTGAGAAGCGAAACAGGCACCTACCATCGTGGCGATGTGGACCCGTCACCTCGTGTCTATGCGAGTCGCAAACCAAGGAGTTCGTATATGGTTGCCTTTATTGTCCTCGTTTATGAATTTATTGATTTCTATAAGCTTTTCAAGAGTTTTTACATAATCTTTCTTAAACGTGATTGTTCCTCCATGGCTACCTCCATGGAGGAATATTTTACTTTTCCATCTCCATTAGCTAGCGTTATGTATGATGGTGTAGATGAATCTACCTCTCGTGCTTTCTCCATGGATTTCATATATATGGCTAATAATTTATTCCACAATTGATTAGAAAGTCCATGACCTGCCATGTCAACATGGATCTGAGTGTGGAGACGTCCAAAACGTGGTCATTCCTTGATAGCTTGGCCTTTCCTTCCCATTGCTCTGGCTGTTTTGCCAGTGCCAGCCAAAAAGGGAAAGAATAAATGTTCCTGCCTGTTTCCTGGTTGACCTTGCGGTCATCGAGTTAAGACTACGTCATGTTATCCAATCGACATAATGTCGATTTGTGCACGACTAGAAGTGTTTCACGGGATTTTCAGTTCAGGCTATGACAGTGCAGATAATCGAATTAAGCCTTTGTCGTCTTCTGTCCACAACTTGCGTGCAACTTGCGAGGCCCTCACGCGGTTTTTTTGTCCGACGAACGGACAAACCGCGTTTCTCCAGCGCACACCGACCCCTGCTGCTTCTCGCCACGTTTCCCGTGAATTCGGCAGCACTCGCACTAGCAGACCCGTCACCACATCCCGACGAGCCGTTTTTTCCACAAGCTCGATAGGTGCCGTCGGTTGGGGTTTATTTCCTCCGTGGGGTAGCCCAAAAAAAAAAAAAAAAAATCGATAGGTGCCGTCGAACCAAAAAACAAAAATCGATAGGTGCCGTCAAGGCACAAGCTACAAGAGCTGCTAAATTGCAACGGGAATCACCCTGAAGCCGAAGTTCTCGGCAGCTTTTCGTGCCTCCTCATCTCTCATTGACTTCGCTACCGGCTGCGACAATCGATCAGGACATGAGTGCAGCCGCTGCTGCTGCTGCGCACGACACCGCGCGGCGCCAGCAACAGCAGCTGCCTGCTTCTGTTTCCGTCGACGCTGGGATGCTGCAGCACGACGAAGTAGTAGCACTACAGCTTTGGCAGGCTCCAGGAGGAAGCGCAGCAGCAGACGGTGTTGCTGTAGCAGCAACCGCAGATTTGTCCTCCGCAGGGGACAGGGGCAGGGAAGGGACTACACACTCAGCTGACCATGAGGAGTGCAGCCGCATCAGTTGCAGAGGAAGAGACGACGGCGAAGATGACATGAGCTTGTGCTCCAGCAATCGGTGTAGTAGGAGTAAGCAGCGGTGTTTCCTGAGCTGCCACGGTCCCCAAAGCGAGGCACAGGTGAACCCTGGTAGCAGCGGTCAACGCTGCCAAGAAATAGAGGAACCGGGCAGGCGCGAGAGTAGTCTTGCCAGCGCCTTGGAGGAATGCAGACGAGAATGTGGGTGGCGTGGAATGTGCGCCACAGGCATGCGCCGAAGAAGGGAAGGTGCTGTCTCCGCGCATCACCCCCGGAGAGGGTCAGGGGCCTACAGCACAACCACTGCTGGTTTGCGCCGCACAGCGCTCGGCAGTAGACAGCCGGTGTGGCGGTTCGCGGCTGTGGCTGCCATGCTGCTGCTGCAGCTGTGCGGGAGGGGTTGGCAACAGCGGCGGCCAAGCACTTGTCGCACAGGAGGTTTGAACAGCAGCACTTGCCTGGCCCATTCTCCTTCTCTGGCGACGGGTGTGCTGCCGTTTGCTGCAGCGGTGCCTGTCTACCCTGCCCACTGTGAGTGATGAGTCATGCTGTCCACTGTGAGTCATGCTGTCCACTGTGAGTCATGCTGTCCACTGTGAGTTCTGCTGTCCACTGTGAGTCATGCTGTCCACTGTGAGTCATGCTGTCCACTGTGAGTCATGCTGTCCACTGTGAGTCATGCTGTCCACTGTGAGTCATGCTGTCCACTGTGAGTCATGCTGCCCACTGTGAGTCATGCTGTCCACTGTGAGTCATGCTGTCCACTGTGAGTCATGCTGCTGGCGCTTCTGCTTTGGCCACCAGATTCACCACCAGATTCACCACCAGATTCACCGCCAGATTCACCACCAGATTCACCGCCAGATTCACCACCAGATTCACCGCCAGATTCACCACCAGATTCACCGCCACACTCACCGCCAGATGCACGGTGAGATTCACCGGCGGATTCACCATCGGAAGTTCTGAGGCTCTGAATTCAATACCGCGTAAAGTAGAATTTCGGGCATACCTTGCTCAAGCGGCGTGTCACGCAAACCCAAATGATGTTCAGCCAGAGTCCATGAAGTTCAGGACATAGAGTGCATGTCCTTCGGACCCTCTTGACCAGGTACAAACCACGAACTACTCCCCCACCAATACCACCGTCCTCTGTAAGTGATGGCAATGCTGATGGCCCAGTATTATGATCATCACCATCATCACCATTCCTATGAATATCATCAACTCACCACCATAACCATTAACATCGCTTCAACCATCACCACCACCATTACCATCACCATCACAATCACAATGTCAGTCACCATCACCATCAAAATCACCATCACCCTCACCCTCACCCTCACCCTCGCCCTCGCCCTCGCCCTCGCCCTCGCCCTCGCCCTCGCCCTCGCCCTCGCCCTCGCCCTCGCCCTCGCCCTCGGCCTCGGCCTCGCCCTCGCCCTCGCCCTCGCCCTCGTCCTCACCATCACCATCACCATCACCATCACCATCACCATCACCATCACCATCACCATCACCATCACCATCACCATCACCATCACCATCACCATCACCAGCACCAAGCCCCTTCAAACGAGTTCGCGACATCGCCTACTTCATGCGGTTCGAGGTCGCGAGCGTGCAACACCTCCCCGTGGGTTCCACCTTCCAACTCATAACTCGACAGTGCAATTCGCTGCTTCTGAAAACCATGTTGAAATGTGCTTTTATTTGTTCTGCATGGCCAACAACCTGACGGACTCGCAAACGTTCTGATGGCCGCAATCGGGGGGCTAGCTGGCGGGACTACATACCCCGTGCCTTTGAGGAAGGCTAGTCGTGACTCACTCACAAGTAGTCCACCTGCTTTTAAAAAATACATGAACATGTGAAAAGGGAGAGCAGGTCGCTGTCGGATCTCGATTGCCACGTCAGATTATAATCATCGGACATTGAAAACAGTGGATGGGTGGGGGGCCGCAGATAAGACAGTGTGTGGTACTTGTTCTTCTAACGTCTGGATTTCCACGATCGTGACTCAGCCATCGACTGCGGGGGATGGTCATCATCAGCATCTGCCTAATTTCACAAACATCTCTTTTTAATTGTAAATCCTTTCTGGTTTACCATGCCATACTAAAGAATCTTATGAAAGTCTTCCGTCACATGTCTTGATGACGCGACATGTCATGGTGATGGTCATGGTCATGGTGATGGTCAATGTCATGATGACGGGCAACTTTGCATCCGCCACCGCCACCGTCACTGTCATCATCACTGTTACCGTCACCATTGTCACCGCCATTAGAATGACCATTCTACAAGCATCACCATCGCTGCTTTCATCACCATCACCTCACACTTCCTTTACCGATGTTTCCCCACAATTTCTTTCATCATATTCTCTCTCCCCCTCTCTCTCTCTCTCTCTCTCTCTCTCTCTCTCTGCCTCGCTCTCCCCCCCTCCCCCAACCC
>SZWC01012527.1:38553-55086 GCA_023375785.1 Penium margaritaceum | reverse complement strand
CACACACTCACACACACACACACACACACACACACACAGAAGAAGATGCATGGAAGCTACCTAGCGATACAGCCACTGACTAGTCGTCAGTGCCACGTCACACAGTGACGAAAGTCACAAGTCGTGTACACAACGGCAAGGGTCTGGCTAGGAGACACAAGGCAAAGTGTCATAATGCTTCAATACCAATTGCAGAGAGAAATGACAAGGTCCATGGGATAAGTACCTGCCGCGGCGCACAGCGGGTGTCGCACGCGGCAGCACACGATCTGTCTAAAACCGGCCCAAAACCATTCTTGTGGTCGTAACTCAGCGCACACATGTCAGAACGATGCGTCGTCTGAACCTAGACGTACAGAATCACAAGCCGGACGCTACGACTGGTCACATGCATGCATCCGACTTCAAACGGTGGACACACAATGTAAAAACGTGCAATTTGGGCCCACGGCCGGTCCACCGATAAACTCGTGCGTGCTGTAGAAAAACTGCAAAAGGTCTCACGAAGCTTCTAGAGCTCTGGAACGGTTTTTGGTCAGCTCCAAGCTGGTAGTCCACCACCAAACGACGCACCGGTACCACAAGGGTATGCATCACGGATCTGCACGAGTATGGACACGGTCGACTAGTCACAGTAAACTGTACAGATCGACAAGAACGTAAAAAATCACAACACTCCCCCATGACCCGATGGTACGTATGTCCATACCTGTGCAGCACTGATACGAGTACAACAACGAGTGCAAAACCAGTTGTGACACAGACAGAGACACACCCCACACTCAACTACTCCTAGGTAAGGGGCGAAGCCCATTAGAACAAATGGCCACTAGAAACTTCCCGCGTGCTAGTGCCTTCGTCAAGAAGTCAGCACACTACATGTCACTGCCAACCCATATGACGTAGATCAAGTGTCGCTCCACCAGATCAGGCACAAAGTGATGCTCAACCGCAATATACTTTGCATGAGCGTGAAAGGCACCAGAGTTCTCCGCAATGGCAAGAGCACTCTGATTGTCGCAACGAAGCACAATGGTAGATACTGACTTACCCAACTCAAGGAACAGACGCTACAACCATACTGCCTCAGCGGCCCTTGCACCCAGAGCAACATACTCTGCCTCCAATGAGCTACATGCAAGGCCACCCTGCTTCCCGTTGCTCCAGGACACAACGGTACCACCAAGGAGAAACACGTAACCGGTGCGACTGCGTCCATCTAGACTCCAAGTCCAGTCGCTGTCGGTGTAGCCGTCAAGGATCACCGAACACTGCAGGCGAAAGACGAGTCTGAGGTACGGTGTGGAGATCATGTAGTGCACCACTCAAACAGCTGCGTGAAGGGCTCTAGCGTGTAGAGCATGTAAAAATTGTGCAAGGAGGTTGATGGCGAAGGCAGTGTCAGGGCATGGGGTAGTGGCCAGGTACATCAGAGATTCGATGAGACGGAGGTACAAGGTCACATCCACTGTCCCCCCCAACTGTGTGGGATTTTCCACCTTCAAGGCATCCTGCCTGTCAGGTGTGAGAGGTGTGGAGGTCGTGGGCAGTGCGCCAAAGAGGTCCCTGAAGTGCTCCTCCACAACACGTGCAAATCGGGCCTGATGCAACAGTAGTGTCCGACGTCTGCGGTCTCGTACGATCTCCATGCAAAGAAACACCGCTGTAGAACCAAGGTCCTTCATCCTATAGGCAGTCTGGAGGACAGCCTTGGCCTCCTTCACGGCTTCCATAGGAGGAGACGCAATCAAAAGGTTGTCGACATAGACTAGGGTGGCGGTGAACCGCTCAGGCGTCCGTCCAATAAAGAGAGAGGGATCTGCCTCACTCTGTACGTATGCTGCATGAGTCAGGGTGCTGGTCAATACCTGATTCCAACCCCGAGGAGACTGCTTGAGGTCGTACAAGGACTTGCACAACCGCCAGACCTTGTCACCGTCCTCAAAGCCAGGTGGCTGAGCCACGTAAATCTCCTCATCCAAAGAGCCATGGACGAACGCATTGTTTGTGTCCATCTGGTGCAGTTCCCAGACATGCTGAGCCACTACACTAAATAGAGCTCAAGCTGAGGTCATGTGGCAATAGGAGGAAATGCATCAATGTAATCGATGCCCTCAATGTGAGAGTACCCCTTGACAACCAAGCGAGCCTTGTGGCATTGCAGTGAGCCATCAGGCTTCACTTTCTTGCGAAAGGCCCACTTGACCTTTATCGCCTTCCTCCCAGGTGGAAGGTCGACTAGCTCATAAACTCCGTGCTCTCGGATGGCAAAAATCTCATCCTCGCAGGCACGCGCCAAGGTTCAACATCCTATGATGAGAGAGCTTCCCTCAGTGTGCCCGGGTTATGCGCCATAGAGGGGGAAATCTGCGTGGCAAGAGCACACGCCTCAGTGCTATGTCCGACGACCACAAGGTCAGCTGTTGCATCACAAGCGATGTAAAACTCGGGAGTGACGAGATCATGCCCAACAGGACATGCTGGATGTACCTTTGTGTGCTCAATGCAGACACTCAGGCCTTTGTGCCGGGATCGCCACTCGCGATGGTGCGAGTGGAGTGCCTGGGTGCGGATCCTAACACTCGCTAGACTCTGGAGTCCAATGGTCAAAGAAAACCGCCGGGCTCACGTGAATAGCCTAGGCTCGAGGGACGCACCTCAGGCCTAGAGACATGTACGACCATAGCTCGTGAGGGCTGAGGCAAAGGAGTTGGTGATGCGTGCGAGGAGAAGCATGAGTGGGAGACACGGGACTGGGTGTGAGAGTAGGAGCAGGTGAGGCAGGACCACGCACAGAGGCAGGAGTACTAACGGACATAGGTACAGGGACATGGGCACCTGCGGGGTGTGAGGGAAAAGAGGTAGAAGCGGGCTCTGCTGGAGAGGTCTGTGAGCCTCCAGCGATGATTGCTAAGTCATCAAGAGCCGGAGACAAAGAAGAAGAGGGAGCTGAAACGGCCACATCAGCCGTACGAGAGGTGCTCGTACGCTCAGACTCCCATATCTGTTGAGAAACCTCACACGTGGGAATGCGTGAGACGGACAGTGACGCAATCAATGTCAGATCACGATAGATGAGAGACTCAAAGAAGAGCGCGTCGCGTGACTCAACGATGTGACAACGAGAAGGATCCGAAAAACGCCAAAGCCTTCGACCACGGGGAGATGCCTATGAAGGGACACAAGCAACCCCGCGGAGAGACCTTGGACCCTTGCTGATCCTCGGTGTAACATACACAAGCCAAGGAACTGAAGGACGCAAGCGAAGCAAAGGTCAGCAAGGTAGTCAAATCAGAGCTCGTACGGTGTCACGTGGTCCTGAAGGGGAACATGCGAGAGGCGTTTCCACACCCAAGTCATGTGGGGGAAGCCTTAAAAGGCGAAGGACTCCGGGAGATTGCACTCAAACCGCATACCACGAACTGCATCTTCCATGGTGCGGTTCGAGCGCTCACAGACACCGTTCTGCTTAGGAGTAGCAGGAGCGGAGACCTGGTGAAAAACGCCGTGCTTGGCAAAACAACTATCCATCTTGCCAAGAAACTCGCCGCCGTGATCCGAGCGGAAAGCATGCAACGTGAGGCGGGACTGACGCTCAGCCATCACTAGCCAAAGACAAACCACAAGAGTCACATCACTCTTCTGACGCAGGCTGTAGACCCACCACATTCGGGTGAAGTCATCAGTCAGGGTCAGAACATATCGGCCCCGAACGGAAAGAGACTCAAGAGGGAGAAGACCGAGAAGGTCTGAATGGACTAACTCGAGAGGGCGATATGCACAAGAACAGGAGTCAGGGTAGGTGCAACAATGCATTTGACCCTAAGTGAAGAAGAGACATTCAGTCTTTCACGGCTTCTCGAAAGAAGCCATGTCAAGACCGAGTGCGGGCTATGTTCGAATGAGCTTCGACACACTGTCGGAGCCCACAAGAAATAGACGACAATGCGGCAATCGCTGGTGCTCAGCAGACAGAACGCTAATGACAAAAATACGAGCAGGAGGGGAAGGGGAGCAAGGAGGAGGAGAAATGCAAGAGACGCAATACAGATTATCTACGGCAAAGGCTTGAAGGACAATGCTACGGGTGTCAATAGCAGTCACCGTCGCGGAGTCTGCAGTGTACTCCACAGAGAGTCCCATGAAGATGCAAGCACGTATAGAAAGCAAATCGAGCTCAAGATCAGGAACAAAAAGCAACTAAAAAAGATGCAGGGGTCAAACGGACCATAGAAGCACACAACCCCAACACCCTGGACTGGTAAGGCCTAACCAGAGCCTGTGCAAACGGAACAAACAGACGCACCGGGACCGAGAACAAAAAGATCACTACACCGACAAGTCATGTGATGAGTGGCACCAGAATCGATGATCCAAGTGCCACCGGGATCACGACTAGAGGATGTCACTGTACAACGGGCAATGAAACACACGGCCTCAGACGGGCACTGGGCAAGAGGAAAGGGGGAAAGACGAAGGGCACAAAGGTAAGACTCCTAAATCCAATCGGTATTTTCATGCCCATCGTCATCACATGCCAGTTGTGCCCCCCCACATGAGTCATCACGAGCTACAAGGACAGACAAAAAGACAATATGTGGATCACCTGGCTGTGACAACACACTCGCACCTCCCTGAAAGCGAAGCGCCAGAAGGTGACGGAGCTTGACGATGGTGCGGTCACGTGGATCCGAGTCGCCACTGCTTGCTGGTGATGAAGCAAGAAATGCTGCATTCATGGTCGTCGTGCGTCTAGAGGATGTGCTGCTCGACGTAGACCGTAGTGCATGTGCAGCCTGAAGCTCGCAAGTGGTCTGCGCCCAGTCGAGCGGCTGTTGGCACTTGGTGTAGATGAGCGCCTCCACAATTGTATCAGTGAACAGAGCGTCCACTGCTTCCACCCAATGACAGTTGCTACTGTGACTGCTGCTGTCCCAAACCGCGCCTCCGTCTCTCCTTCTTCTCCTGTGTTGCTTCTACCACACCCTGTGTCTGAGTCGGGGTAATCGGGGTGGAAATCGGCTGAGGATCGAATCTCGAGAAGAAAGGGAGGAGTTGTGTGTGGGGGCCGAGAGCTCGTCTAGAGCTAACGGAGATGCTCCTGAAGCGTACACATCTTACTCACCTGAGAGCCGCCCTCCATTTCTAGCATGTCGGATTCCTCATCCCAAGAATCAAGAGATGGCGGATCGCGTCTAGCTCCTGTCACCGGCGCTGGTGCTGACTACTGTGCGGAGGGTGCGATACCGATCGCTGCCTCGAAGGTCTGCCGTGTGGCCGTGATCTGACCACAAAGAAGCTCGGTGAGTGTACGGTTGGTTTCAGTCTACTGCTGCTCCACACGACGCATCTCGTCCTACTGAATCAACAGGTCCTCAATTGCCTGCGACCGTGGGCTCATGACTCCTGAGGAGGAAGACGAGGGATCTAGTCGTGTTTTGCCCTTATCACCGGTCGGAGCCATGTCAGCGCTCAGTATGGGCTGGAATGTCAAACTGGTCAGATTGCAGAATCGTCAGCTTTTCTCGAGAAGTTCAAATGCTGGCAATTTATGACTTATCCAACAAAAAATTGACGAAGGCAAATGTTGATGTCAGCAAGGGTTTGCTGATGTCAGCGCAAATCTTATGACATCAGCAAAAATGCTGACATCGAGACAGCCCTCCCTTCTTTTTATTCTTTTGACAACCCTTGTGATTGCTATGCGAGCGAGCGGCCACTCTGCAACAGCCGTGCGAAAGCTCCGTACTAGCTCCCGCTCAGCTGCCGTTGCTGCTGCTGTGTCAGCAACTACAGCAGTAGCCACGCGGTTGCGTCGGCAACTGTGGCAGTAGCTGTGCGCTGCTGCTGCTGTTGTTGCGCGCTGCGGCTACTATGCGCTGTTGCCGCCGTTCAGTGCTCTTGTGTTGCTTCTCTGCTGCGCTACTACTGCTGCTGCTGATTTATGCTGGTGCTGCTAGGCGTTCCTACTACCGCCACTATGCAACACCGCTTTGCGCTGCTCCTGTTGTGCATTGATGTTGCTACGCTTTGTTGCTACTACGCGCTGCTGTTGCCTCGCACTGCTGCTGCTATTTCCCGTCGCCACTTGCTGCGGCAGCGGGCTGTTGCTGCCGCTGCTAGTGCCAATGTCAGCAGCTGCTGGCGACTGCAGCCTGCTGCAGCTGTTGCCTACTGCTACTAGCGGGTGCTGCTGATGCACTCTCACGTGATGATGGTGGGTAACATGGACGGCAGTCAGCTGTCGTCGACAGGTCCCAATGGATCTGGTGTAGCGGTGACTCTCATTGCCGCTGCTCTGTTGCGTCTCTGCTATGCAGCTCGGCGAGAACTGCCTCACCGCTATGACACCACAAGAAAATGCATGGAAGCTTCCTCACGACACAGCCGCTGACTACTAGTCAAGTCGTGCACACAATGACAAGGCAAAGTATCATAATGCTTCAATAGTATTTGGAGAGAGAAATGACAAATGACGGGTCCATGGCATAAATACCTGCCGTAGCGCATGGCTGGTGTCGCACATAGCAGCACACGATATGTCCTAAAACCGGCCCATAACCACTTTTTTGGCCGTAACTCAGCGCAGACATGTCAGAACGCTACGCCGTCTAAACCTAGATGTGCCAAATCACAAGCCGGACTCTACAACTGGTGACATGCATACATCCGACATAAAACGGTGGACACACAATGCAAAAACATGTAAGTTAGGCCAAAGGCCAGTCCACCGATAAACTCCTGCATGCTGCAGAAAACCTGCATGAGGTCTCGGGCAACGTCTAGAGCTCTGGAAAAGTTGTCGGTCAACTCCAAGCTGGTAGTCCACCACCAGACTGAGAAAGTGCGTAGAAGCTTCCTAGCAACACAGCCGCTGACCGGGCGTCAGTGCCTGATCAGACGGTGACGACAGTCACAGGTCGTACACACAACGCAAGGGTTTGGCTAGGAGACACAAGGCACAGTGTCAGAATGCTTCAATATAGCATATGCAGAGAGAAATGACAACTGACAGGTCCAAGGCATAAATACCTGCCGCGGCGCACGGCGGGTGTCGCACGCGGCAGTCCTAGAGCTATCCTAAAACCGGCCCAAAACCACTGTTTTGGCCGTAACTCTGCGCACACATGTCAGAATGCTACGCCATCTGAACCTAGACGTGCAGAATCGAAAGACAAACGCTACGACTGGTCACATGCATGCATCCATCGACAGACAGTGAGCATACAATGCAAATACATGTAAATAGGCCTCATGGCCAGTCTGCCGAAAGACGCCTGCAAGATGTAGAAGACACAGCAAAGAGCCCCGGTGGCATCTGGGACTCTGGTGCAGTGGTCGGCCGGCTCCAAGCTGGTAGTCCGCCGCCTGTCGTCGCGCCGGTGTCACCAGGGCCGCTTGCCTCAGGGATCTGCACAAGTATGGACACGACCGAGTGGTCACAGTAAACTGTACAGGAACGGCACAAAGCACAACACTCCCCCATGACCCGATGGTACGCATGTCCATACGCGTGCAGCACTGGTACAACCACATAGTGAGTGACACAGACAGATGAGACGGCAACGTACATCCCACACTCAACCACTGTCACGCACGGGACGAAGCCCAACACAACGAATGGCCACCAGGAACTTTCCGCGGGCAAGTGCCTTCGTCAAGAAATCAGCTCGCTGCAAGTCAGTGCCAACCCACATGATGGAGATCACGCCTCGCTCCACCAGATCACAAACGAAGTGATGCTCAACCGCAATGTGCTTTGTGCGAGCATGAAAAACACCAGAGTTCTCTGCAATGGCAAGAGCACTCTGGTTGTTGCAACGCAACACAATGGCGGGTACTGACTGCCCAAGCTCAAGAAACAAGCGCTACAGCCATACTGCCTCAGCAGCCCCTGTGCCCAAAGCCACATACTCTGCCTCCGACGAGCTACGTGTGATGCAGCCCTGCTTCCCGCTTCGCCAAGACAAAGCGGTACCACCGAGCAGAAACACGTAGCCAGTACGTCTGCACCCATCAGGGCTCCAAGCCCAGTCACTGTCATTGTAGCCGTCAAGGGCCACCAAACACTGCCGACGGAAGCAAAGTCCGAGATACGTCGTGGAGATCACGTACCGTACCATTCGCACAGCCGCGTGAAGAGCTCTTGCACGTGGAGGCTGCGAGAACTGAGCGAGGAGGTTGACGGAGAACACGATGTCTGGACGAGTGGTAATGGCCAGGTACATCAGAGATCCGATGAGACGGAGGTACAAGGTCACGTCCACTGTCTCCCCCAGCTGTGTAGGGTCATCCACCTTCAGGGCATCCTATCCATCAGGTGTGAGGGGTGTGGAAGCGGTGGGCACTGCGCCAAGGAGATCGCTGAAACGCTCCCCCATGACTCGTGCGTATCGGGCCTGATGTAGTAATAGTGTCCGATGTCTGTGATCTCGCACGATCTCCATACCAAGAAACACCGATGCAAGACCGAGGTCCTTCACCCTGTAGGCAGTCCGCAGGACTGCCTTGGCCTCCTTCACGGCCTCCAGGGACAGAGACGCGATTAGAAGGTCATCAACATAGACCAGGATGGTGGTGAACCGCTCGAGTGTCGGTAGGATGAAGAGCGAGGGGTCTGCCTTGCTCTGTACGTATCCTGCGCGAGTCAAGGTGCCAGTGATCTCCCGGTTCCAACACCGTGGAGACTACTTGAGGCCGTACAAGGACTTGCGCAAGCGCTAGACCTTGTCACCATCCTCAAAGCCTGGTGGCTTCGCCACGTAGATCTCCTCATCCAAAGAGCCATGGAGGAACGCGTTGTTCACATCCATTTGGTGCAGTTCCCAGTCATGCTGAGCCACTACACCGAACAGAGCTCGAGCTGAGGTCATGCGGCCGACAGGGGCAAAGATGTCAGTGTAATCAACTCCCTCAATTTGAGAGTACCCCTTGACGACCAAGCGGGCCTTGTAGCGTTCCAGTGAGCCATCCGGCTTCACCTTCTTGCGAAAGACCCACTTGACCTGAATCGCCTTCCTCCCAGGGGGAAGATCGACCAGTTCGTAAACTCTGTGCTCTCGGATTGCGCGAAGCTCATCCTCGCAAGCAGCTCACCAGGCATCAGCATCCTACGATGAGAAAGCCTCCCTGAATGTGCCTAAGTCAGGCACCATAGAGGGGGAACTCTGCGTAGCAAGTGCAGACGCCTCAGTGTCAAGCCTGACGACCACGAGATCAGCTGCTGCGTCACAGGCAATATGGAACTCGCGAGTGACCAGGTCGTGCCCTATGGGGCACGCTGGGTGTACCTCTGAAAGCTTAGTGCGGACACTCAGGCCTAAGGCCTTTGTGCCTGGATCACCGCTCGCGATGCTACAAGAGGAATGCCTGGGTCCGGGACCCGACGCTCGCTGAGCTCCGGAATCCAGTGGTCGAAGGCGGCCACCAGGCTCACGGGAGTAACCGGAGGACGAGGGGCGCACCTCAGGCTCAGGAACAGGTAGGACCACAGGGACAGGTACGACCACAGCTGGTGAGGGCAGAGACAAGGCAGTCGGAGATGCCGTGCGAGGAGATGCGTGTGTGGGGGACACAGAGCTGGGTGTGACAGCAGGCAAGGCTGGCCCGGATACTGAGACAGGAGTGTCAGCCGACGTAGGGACTGGAGTGGGCTGGATTGGGTCAGACGCCGGAACAGGGGTGCCTGTAGACACAGGTGATGGGACAAGAGGAGGCCTGAGAGCAGCGTTACCTGTGGGGTGTGAAACAGGCTAAACAGGCGGGATCTCTGGACCAACGGCAATGAAAGCCGGATCATCAAGTGCTGGAGACCGAGAGGGGACTCGAGCGGACACATCAGCCTGACGAGGAATAGTCGCTGGCGGAGAAGTCTCCCGTATCTGTCGAGGACCCTCACAAGAAGGGACATGAGCTGCTGAGAGGGCTGTGATCGACGTCAGATCACGGTATGTGAGTGACTCAAAAAACAGCGCGTCACAGGACTCAATGACACGACGGCGAGTGGGGTCCCAAAAGCACCAGGCCTTCGACCGCTGGGAGATGCCGATGAAGGCACACAAGCGACCTCGAGGGGAGACCTTGGACCCCTGCTGGTCCTCAGTGTACCACACGGAGGCTAGGGAACCCGAGACGCGAGCGAGACGAAGATCAACACGATGGCCAAACCAGAGCTCGTACGGTGTAACATGATCCGGAAGCGGACCATGCGGGAGGCGGTTCCAGACCCAAGACATGTAGGCGAAGCCCTCGAAGGCGAAGGACTCCGGGAGACCGCACTCAGACCGCATGGCGCGAACCGCATCCTCCATGGTGCAGTTCAAGCGCTCAGATACACCGTTCTGCTGTGGGATAGTAGGAGCGCAGACCTGGTGAAAAATGCTGTGCTCAACAAAGAAGGAGTCCATCTCGCCAAGGAACTCGCCACCGCAATCCGAGCGAAAAGTATGTAGCGTGTGGAGAGACTGACGCTCAGCCATCACGAGCCAGAGCTGAACCGCAAGGGCAGCGTCGCTCTTCTGACGCAGACTGTGAACCCACCACATCTGGGTGAAGTCATCAGTCAGCGTCAGAACATACCGGCCCCTCTCGGACAGGGACTCGACCGGGAGAGGACCGAGCAGGTCCGAGTGGACCAACTCAAGAGGCCTCAGTGCTCGGGAACGCGAATCAGGGTAAGTTTACGAGTGCATCTTCCTCTGAGCGCAAAAAAGACACTCGGTCTTGGGTGGCTTCTCGAAAGAAGCCACGTCAAGACCGAGAGCAGGCTCTGTCCGAATGAGATTCGACACAGTGTCAGAGCCCACATGACACAGACGACGGTGAAGCAACAGTTGGTGTTCCGGGGATAGAACACCAGTGACAAAAATGCGACCAGGGGAGGAGGGAGAGCAAGGGGAGGAGGTCCGAGCAATGCGATACAAGTCATCTATAATTGAAGCACGCAGGACAATGCTACGGGTGTCAAGAGCACTCATAGTCGCTAAATCAGCTGTATTCTCAACTGAGAGACCCATCAGAGTGCAGGCACGCACAGACAGCACACTGAGCTCAAGATCAGGCACAAACAGCACGTCGGAGAGATACAGGGGGCCAGACGGACCATCAAAGCATACAACCCCAACACCGTGGACCGGTAAGGACTGACCAGAGCCTGTACGAACAGAACGGACAGTCGTGACAGGACCAATTACCACAAAGTCACTACGACGACACGTCATGTGATGGGTGGCACCGGAATCGATGATCCAAGTGCCACCGGAGTCACGACTGGTGGACGTCACTGTACAACGAGCAATGGAACACTCGGCATCAGAGGGACGCTGAGCCGTCAATGGGAAGGAACGACGTACATCACGAAGATAAGACTCATGAATCTAGTAAGTGCAGTCAGGCCCATCATCATCACATGCGGACTGTGCTCCCCCACACGTGTCATCACGAGTCACGAGGACGGACGAACAAGCAGTCTGTGACCCACTCGACGNTGGTGGACGTCACTGTACAACAAGCAATGGAACACTCGGCATCAGAGGGACGCTGAGCCGTCAATGGGAAGGAACGACGTACATCACGAAGATAAGACTCATGAATCTAGTAAGTGCAGTCAGGCCCATCATCATCACATGCGGACTGTGCTCCCCCACATGTGTCATCACGAGTCACGAGGACGGACGAACAAGCAGTCTGTGACCCACTCGACGATGATAACGGACTTGCACCTCCCTGAAAGCGAAGCGCCAAAAGATGACAAAGCTCGGCGATGGTACGGTCACATGGGTCTGAATCACTACTGCTCGCTGGTGAGGACGCAGGAACAGCTGTAGTCGTGGTCGCCGCGCGTCCAGAGGAGTGTGCGGGCGACGTGCCGGACGCGGTGCAAGAAGCATGGGCAGCCTGAAGCCCACGAGTGATGCGCGTCTAGTCAAGCGGCTACTGGCACTCGGTGTAACGATGGGTGCCTCCACGGTTATTGCAGTGCGCGGAACGGCCACTGCTACCACTGGATGACGGCTGCTGCTGACCCGATCCGCGCTTCCTATTCTTCTTCTTCCCCTGGATAGCTGCTGCAATGCCCTGTGTCTGCGTGGGTGTAGACGGAGTCGAAGAGGAGGAAGATGAGGTAGTGATGGAGGTGGATGAGGGTGACTATAGGAGGGAAGATGGTGGTGATGCGAGGACTACTGTAGTGAGGGAAGTCTCCTGATGTGCTACTACTGTCTCGCGGGCCGATGTCACCTGGAGGAAAAGCTGATGCGCCCAAGGGAGCAGCTGCAGAGTGGCTCAGAAAGGCTCAAGGGCAGCGTCGTTGTACCGTGCAAAGATGTCCGTGTACTCCAGGCGAACTCCGAGCATGATCCTCCGAAGCGCCCAGAGCTGTGTGCCCCCTGAGGTCCCCAGACGCGTGTAGATACGCATGGCGCATCGCCAGTAATCCGCCGCAGGCTCCGCTGGTCCCTAACGGAGCGAGTGGAAAGCACGAATGTGTGACGCACGTGTGGCGTGCATCTCTGCGGCCAGTAGGGACAACGCCAGATCCCAGCCTCCGCGAGGATCAGCTCCGATGCTTGTGCCAGCCTCGCCAAGGAAGGGACGGAAGTCGACGACAATCTCGCGTACCATGGCATAGAGGAGTCCGCGCATGGCCCGGGCTGCTGTCAGCGCCTGTGCTGGATCTGTAGACTGGTATGGGCTGTGGTAATAAGGCCACTCTCCCTCGAAAGTGGCCCACGCCTGAAACAGGATCTCCCAACAGTCGAATCCATCCTCGCTGATATACCATGGAGGTGGTGCCTCAAAGTCCTTTGGCTGCCGCTCCGTGGGGAGAGCAATCGCAGGCTGAGGAGGGCGAGAGACGGGAAAAACTCCTGGGAGAGGGTGATCACCCGGGAATTCAGGTGACGATCGTGTCGGGGACACGGGTGGAGGTCGGGTACCCGTCTGCAGGTGACGGAGGCGCTCCTCTAAAAGACAAATCTCCTGCTCCTAGGAGTCATCCTCGAAGCCTGGCATGAATGGCTCGTCATCAAGGAGGTCAGCAAGTGGTGGAGAAACCACACCAGGAAGTGAAGCAGGCGGAGCACCTGTCATGGGCGCCTGGGCCAAGTGCTGGGTAGAGGCCGCAACGCCGGCAGCTCCCTCGGAAATCCGCGAAGGAGCCGTGGACTGAGCACGTAGAAGCTCAATCAGCGTGCGGATCGCATCAGTCTGCTCTCGCTGCAGACGACGCAGCTCATCCTGCTGGCTGCGCAGGTCCGCAATGGCCTACGAGCGAGGGCTCAATACCCCTGAAGAAGAGGAGGAGGGATCACCAAGCCCCTTGTCCTTGTCGTCGGGCGAACTCATGTCGCCACTCACTATGGGACGACAGGTCAAGTTTGTCAAATTTCAAAACCGTCAGCGTTTCTCGAGGAGATGAAATGCTGGCAACTTTCGACTTTCCGGGTGAAAATTTGCAAAGTGTAATGCTGACGTCAACAAGTGGTTGCTGGCGTCAGCACGATCTGATGACGTCAGCAATCAACAATGCAGACGTCAGCTTGTCCCCAATTTTTTTTTCTTGTCACGGTTCTACGCATGAGTGGAGCCAGTTCGCGGTGGCACGCAGCAGCTCCGCGGAAACGACGCAGCAGCTTCTGCCCAGCTGCTGGTGCAGCTGTATTGATCGCTGCAGCAGCAGCTGCGTAGCTGCGTGTGCAGCGGTGGCAGCGGCGGCTGCGCTGCTGCTGCTGCTGCTGTGCGCCGCGGCTACTGCTGCGCGCTGCGGCTGCTGCTGGCTGCCGTCGCCGCGCGCTGCTGCTGCTGCCACTGCTGCGCTGTTGCTGCTGCTACTGCCGCTGCTGCTCTGCTGTGGCCACCGCGACTGTCGCGGCTGCTGTTGTACTGTTGCCGCCGCTGCCGCTGCTGTGCTGTTCCTGCCGACGCTGCTGTTGCGCAGCTGCTGCCGCCGCTGCTGCCATGCTGCTGCTGCGCTGCTGCTACCGCCGCCTCTGCTGCTTCTGCTCCGCTGCTACGGCTGTGGGAGGACGGCTGCACGCACTGCTGCCGCCACACACCTCTACGTGGCGGTACACGCCGCTGCTGCTGCCTCTACAGCTGCGATCTCACGTGGTGGGTGGAGTGCGTTGACAGCGACCGGCCGTCTCCAACAGACCCCAGGAACTCTGCTACAACGGTGACTCTCACGGTTGCTGCTCTGTTGCGTCTCTGCTGCGCACCTCAGTGAGAACTGTCTCACTGCTTTGATACCATGAGAAAGTGCGTAGAAGCTTCCTAGCAACACAGCCGCTGACCGGGCGTCAGTGGCTGATGAGACTGTGACGACAGTCACAGGTCGTACACACAACGCAAGGGTTTGGCTAGGAGACACAAGGCACAGTGTCAGAATGCTTCAATATAGCATATGCAGAGAGAAATGACAAATGGCGGGTCCAAGGCATAAATACCTGCCGCGGCGCACGACGGGTGTCGCACGCGGCAGTCCAAGAGCTGTCCTAAAACCGGTCCAAATCCACTGTTTTGGCCGTAACTCTGCACACACATGTCAGAATGCTTCGCCGTCTAAACCTAGACGTGCAAAATCAAAAGACGGACGCTACGACTGGTCACATGCATGCATCCATCGACAGACAGTGAGCATACAATGCAAAATCATGCAAATAGGCCTCATGGCCAGTCTGCCAAAAGACGCCCGCAAGATGTAGAAGACACAGCAGAGAGTCCCGGTGGCATCTGGGGCTCTGGTGTAGTGGTCGGCCAGCTCCAAGCTGGTAGTCCGCCGCCTGTCGTCGCGCCAGTGTCACCAGGGCCGTCCGCCTCAGGGATCTGCACGAGTATGGATACGGCCGAGTGGTCACAGTAAACTGTACATGAACGGCACAAAGCACAACATAGACGACACACCGGTACCACCAGGGTCCGCATCAGGGATGTGCACAAGTATGCACACGGCTGAGTGGTCACAGTAAACTGTATAGGTCAACAGGAACGTCACAAATCACAACACATACTCACACACACCCCTTGCACTTATCCTTGGCTGTTCATTCTTGCATGTCATGCCTTCGCATGAGGAAATCATTGAGGTTTTCCATACTACTGTGAGCAAGGCACCGGCTGCACGTCGTAGAGTAGAAGAGGAACTCGATAGGGGCTTGGAGGTCTAACAGGAATCGCCCTTGCCACTGTCCTTCGTGCCAAGGGGACTACTTCTGCCGAGTCCTCTACATTCGGTATGGCAACAACTAACTCCACTTTTCCCACTCTTTCAACTGTTGTTCTTTCTGGGGTGCTTCTTCCACCCAGACAAATGGACTGAGAGAGTCCACCTCTACAGATCACTTCTAAACTCACATCTTACTTATGGGAAACCCGTTTCAGTGCATGGGCATAGGGTGAACTCCTATACCGTACTACCGCTATTATTTGGAAGGTAATTAATTACAATGTTTTCCAGTAACGGAAAAAAACTCCTTATGGGTACTTCTGTATTGGTTGTTAACTTCTTCGTTTTTGGGTTCGAATTAATGCGAAAAAAGAAAAGAAAAAAAAACAAACCCTCGCGGGATAGTTCGAAAACATCCAGCGGCGAGATTATCGACGCCTTCGCTCGAATGACCCACGGTTATTGACCGAGCTCGGTCAACGCGAGTGAGGGCAACACCCCCAACAAGCGCGGCTGTCGCGTGAACGTCGATAACGTCCACACGCAGGGCGACCGTCGATTTCCTCGCTCCAATTTGAGTGAGCAAATTCGGTCGCCCGAATATCCAAGTCCTTGTCACTTTTTTCTCGCACAACAGGACAAGACACGGCCGGCACACTTCGAGTTTAACTGGGCTTAAACACCAGGAGGGCACTTCACAGAACGGTTCAAGACTCGATCCCGGTACTTTGAATAATCCCGAAAAAAAACACCGTGGCAAAAACACTTCCGAATAATTGCGGTAATACGGTAGTTCACTTCTATAGGAGTGCTATTCAACAACCAAGCCACACTTCGTCCCTCAACCATTCGTGGCTGCCCGTGTCATTCCAATCTTCATCAATGGTAGACTTGAGGGACTATTGGATGACATTGTTACGTACAATGTTGACCTGACTCGCGGTGTCCTTGGTGACTCCACTGGGTCACCAAGGACACATGTGAAAGATATTCAGTACCATTTGTTGGTTTTTGCATATCTCTCATTGTGCTCTGTTGTGTCCTCCCGGCTTGTGTACATCGGCGTGCAGATGACTGACGGCGAGACGCGACGCTGATGGAGTGTCGTCCGGTGGAGCCGACGTACGCTGAGGTCTTCTCGCAGTTCGCTGGAGCCTCCTCTCTCAGGCGACGCGCTCAGCTCCATCGGCAGGCCTCCTCGGCGGTCACGCTGTCGGCGCTCATTGACACCGCATTTGCTGCTTGCATGCGTCCAGCGCGTCCCATTGCGTCTGCGTCGTCATGCACTGCCTAGGGTCCCAGTTGCGTGTTGCGTGGCCCTGTTTGGTAGCACAAACCATTGTAGGCACTATCTGTGTTTAGGCTGCCAT
>SZWC01012526.1:73500-85582 GCA_023375785.1 Penium margaritaceum | reverse complement strand
TACACTTATACATTTTGGGGAGGTGGGGGGAGGGTCTCTCGATATCCGTCGAACCCATCCCCTCCCCTCTAAATACCGAAATTGTTTTGGGGGATTGCATGTGGGACTGTATGTGGTGCACGTGCTAAAAGATAAACAATTGTATTCGCAAACAATAAACCCAAAACCCTGGAATGTGAGTTTGGGTGGGTTTTAGCTCCACCGAGTTCCGTGTCCATAAGTAGGTGCGTCTATTCATTTCAGTAGTAGCACATTTGTACATGGTACAAATGCATGTCTTCTTCACCAAATTGTGAATGGAGCTGTGAAATACTGAACCATAGTTTTTTACTCCTAGAAAAGAATTTAACTTCAATCCTTCCAGGAATGTTCATGTGTTTAAGCATACAAATACACTCTTATAACTATGAAAAAACATTCAGATTGAAATTGTGCCGTAACTTCCATGAAAGTACCATGAAACTTCCAGATGCATACATTTGACGTGTACACTGTATTAAGAGTGTATGTTTTAGGGATCATTAACCATAAATGGACGATGGTTGAGATTAGCACGATGCACATTGAACAAGACTTGTACCTCGCAAGGCTTTTCACGTAGGGGTTCAGGGAGTTTGGTGGGTACTGAAAAACAATTTTTCGATCAAACAATTCTAATGGCAACTACAAATCACTCAACAAGTGGTTGTACTACCCAATGGCAAGGTACAGATAATTCTAACGGAGAACTACCACAAAACCGGTCCAGGTGGACTGTAACGTGTCGAGTCTCCAGCTCCTGCTCTGAAGTCGTCGTCGGAGTTTGCCGAATGGCGTTCTCAGTCTGCGTCAGGGTTGTAACCCCTTCGCAAGGCTGAGGGGCAATCGTCATCAACGACCGAGAGCAGGGAGACTCGATTATTTCGAGTCTCCGGAGGCCCATTTCCGTTTTCATCTAAACCCCTGGTTTTGGGACCCAAACCGGGGGTTTTTACCTCGAGCTCGTGTGTTTGCACGAGTTATTCCGTTTGTTTTATGTCAAAGTTCGTCGTAAACAAACTTCGATTTCCATTTTGCCGTTCTGGCGCGAAATCGTCGTGTGCGAGGCACGCTGGCGATTTCGCGCCAGCTTTCTCGACCTCACCCTCGCTCCCCCTATCCCTTGTCCTCTCTTGCTCATTTGCAAGGAGGGCGAGGGGGGGCGAGGGCACCAGGCCACGAGGCCTCGCCCTCGAGGGTCCTCGTGGCCCCTCAGCCGCCGATCAGGCTGAGGCCGCGATCGGCGGCTGGTGGCTGGCCGGCCGGTTGCTTGGCCGGCCGCCGGCCGTCCAGCCGGGCGGCAACGAGCTGGCCGGCGGCCAGCGAAGTGCTGGCCGGCGGCCAGCCCTCGCTGACGCGAGGGGTGGTGCGCAACCACCCCTCGCTTCAGCGAGGAGGGAGGGCCGAACCGGCCCTCCCGCTACATTCCTCCCCACTTGTTATGAACCGTCCCGGCTCATGAACAACAAGTAGGATTGTCAGTCAGTGAGTCATCAGCATTGTGAAAGAAAACAAATGATTTCATCCACCAGCTAAACATGAACACATGCATGGTACTTGGACCTAAGCTGCAGCTTGTAGGTCAGCATGGCTAGCGGCCTCCCCCCTTTAGGCTGGAGCGTCCACGCGACAACCATGTTGGGCGTCCCCAACCTCTTATCGTTACTGTCCATGAATGCTGCCTTGTGGGAATGTTGTTCACTTTTTCCGCGTTCAGGTGGTATCTCCTGCCACGCGTCGATCTGTGCGAGCTGTGAGCTCGCTCCAGTACTCGTTAACTACCCCTGTGGGCAACCGAGATTCGGGCTCCCATGAATTATCTTCAGGTCCACAACCAGCCCAATGAACGAGGTACTCCCTGACAATGCGCGATCGAAGAGTACGCTCTTGGTGCTGGAGTAGGCGAAGGACCTCATATTGGCCATCAGTAGCCAGGACCGCTGGCGGTGGCCGAACGGTTCCTTCTTCCGTGTATGAAGCTAGCAGGCTCACATGACATACGTCATGTATCTTCATACTTGGCAGAAGTAGCAATCGGTATGCCACTAGCCTGATGCGTGCCACAATAGGAAACGGCCCAATCCATTTCGGTAGAAGTTTTCTTGCCCCTGGCGACTTCAACCGATGGTTTTTAGTGCTAAGAAGCACTTTGTCACCGATGTCAAACGATACCTCTCGGCGACCTTTGTTGGCATATGCCTTTTGTCACTGCCGAGCTGCTTGAAGGTGGCCCTTTGCCTCCTGTTACAAGGAGTTGATGCGCTCGGCAAAGGCTTGAGCGGAAGGAACATGCCCTCCTATACTCCCACTCTTCACCAATGAAGAGGGTACCACTGGATGCCAACCACTGTTCACGAACGGTGTGAACGTTGTGGACTCGTTCACCGAGTTGTTCACCGCAAACTCTGCCGGTGCTAGGCATTCATCCCAATCATACATGGCAGGGTCCACGTACATACGGAGCATCTGCTCCAGAGTGCGATTCATGTGCTCTGTTTGTCCGTCAGTTTGAGGGTGAAATGCTGTCGATGTTTGCGACTCACTGCCAAAGTGTTCGTGCATCTTTTGCCAGAACTTACGGGCAAGTTTTCGCTCTCGATCGGAGATAATGTCCAGCGGCATGTCGTGGTACTTTATGACACCCTCAAAGAAGAGACGAGCGGTCTCCTCTGTGTTCACGTCAATGGTTGTAGAAATGAAGTGTGTCATCTTTGTCAAAAGATCCACAACCACTAGTATTGCATCATGGCCACGGGCCGTGTCCGGAAGACCAGTAATGAAGTCCATGCTGGCGCATTCCCACGGAGTCCCAGGAATGGGAAGCTGTTGGAGGAGTCCAACAGGCTTCTTGCTACTAGCCTTATTCCGAAGACACGGGTCGCATGTCATGCAATACTTACGGACATCAACACTCCACCCTGGCCACCAATAGTGGTCCGAGAGTGCCTGTCCGGTCTTTCAAGGTCCCACATGACCTGCGACCGGTGGGTCGTGGAACTGGGAGATAACCTTTGCTCGAAGGTCTCCCGAGTTTGGCACAACAACTTGTTCTCCGTGCCAGAAGATTCCTGCGGCCTCCACCAAGCCGTACTTGTCCAGATTTTGAGATTTTTGAAACCAAGAATCCACACAGTATCCCATCCGGATCCTGTTTACAAAACCGTTGTAATGGATAATCTCTCGTGGTGGTTGCCGTAGAGGTGCAAGGGGATCTGGTGGTTTAACGATTGCTGGTGCAATGGCCATAAAACACCCATTGACCTCGGTGGTTGCTTTAATTTCCACAGGCTGTCGGCTTCGTGGATCGGCCACATTGATGCGTCCTGGCCGATATTCCCATGTGAACGAGAATCGACTCAAGTATTCGCTCCAACGTGGCTGTCGTCTTGACAGGTTTCGTTGTGTTTGGAAAAACACCAATGGATTATGGTCGGTCATGACCATCACACCCCCTTCAGCACCCTCGAGGTAGCAACGCCACATCTTGAAAGCGTGTACTACCGCAAGGAGCTCTTGATCCCTAGTTGTGTACCGTGTTTCCGCGGGAATGAGCTTTCGGCTCTCATACGCAACTGGGTGACCGTTTTGCATGAGGACGGCTTCGAGTCCTACTACCGACGCATCGCATCGAATCTCCCACAGTTGCGATGGATCCGGAAGAGCTAGGTCGGGTGCCATGGATAGGGGCTCTTTGACCTTGAGAAAAACGTTCTTGCAATCAGGTGTCCATTCCCACCGCAGGTCTTTTCGCGTGAGCCTGGTTAGCGGTGCTACCAGGGTCAAATACCCTTGCATAAACCGTTGAAAGTAGTTTGCAAGGCCGAGGAAAGACCGTATCTGCCCGACATTCTCGGGACGTGGCCAGTCCACAACGGCTTGGACCTTTCGTGGGTCGACACGGATGCCGTCCTTACCGACGATGTGTCCAAGGTATTCGAGCTCATCTTGTGCAAACTTGCACTTGCTCACTTTTGCATAGAACTTCTGTTCCCAAAGGATTGCGAGAACTTCATCCACATGTTCTATGTGCTCTTCCATTGATTTGGAGAAAACCAGGATGTCATCCAGGCAAACCAAGACAAACTGTTCGAGTTGCTTGGCGAACGTTTGGTTCATTTCTCCTTGGAAGGTTGCCGGGGCATTCGTAAGCCCGAAGCATAACACTCGGAACTGATAGTGTCCCATGTGCGTTCGAAACGCGGTTTTGGACACATCATCTTCCGTGATGCGGATTTGATGGTACCCTTAAGACAAATCCAAGGACAAAAATGCTTTTGCGCCTTGGAGTTGGTCAAAAAGGTCCTCAATCCACGGTAAGGGGAATCGATTTTTCACCGTCAGCTTGTTCAACGCCCAATAATCCACGCACATGCCTGAACCGCCGTCCTTATTGTTCACAAAAAGGATCGGTGCACCGTACGGCGAGCTACTGGGCTCGATCCACCCCTTTGTAAGGTACTCCTTGATTTGGCGTTTGGCCTCTCACCTTTATGCTGGACTAAGGCGATACATGGGTCTGAACGGAGGAGTCACCTCCGGTTGCAGTGGAATCGTCTGGCCCATGTCTCTTTGTGGTGGAAACCAGATTGTCTAGCACCACATCAAGCCGGTGGGTCTTGGAATACATTCAAGAACTCCGCCAATAGAGATCTGATCTCTTGTGGCGTGCCTTCCGTCACGTCGTCCTCCACTATCTACAACTGAGCCAAGAAGTATCGACAACCTTGTCGAATATGTCTCTTGACCTGCATAACAGACAAGCTGGCATGGACTTTGAGTCGGGTCGGTGATAATGCCGTACTCGGAATCAACGTAAAGCGGCGTTGTCCTTTTCGAAAGATCAAACACTTTGATTCAAAACACATTAGAGCCTTGTTGTCACGGAGCTAGGGATTGCCTAGCACCACGTCAAACAGGTCAAGAAGGTTGAGCACCTTCAACGTGACACTCTGTGTGTACCCTTGAATACAAATTTTTGCTTTACAAGTACCGATCACGGGTACCGTATGGTTGTCACCGACAACAACTGCGCCATTCGATGGCTTGTACTTTAGGCCAACCTGTCAGGTAAAGCCAAGGCGAACAAAAGAGTCTTCCCCTCCAGTTTCAGCCAGTACGTTCACGGGAGCACCAGCTAGGTGTCCTTTGAGCTGCATCATCATGTTGCCTCCACTCTTCCGAGTGAACAGACTCGACAACGATAAGCCGGGTTTGTGATAAACACGGAATCTGTACGACGGGCGTCGCAACTCCCATGATTCACCCACTCGAGTCCAAATCTTGTGGGCACGTGTGAATTCGGCTAGCACCTTCCAGTCTTTAAATTTGACTGGGTCGAAATCGTCGACTAAGGGTACTGCAAACGTGATTTAACTCATTGCTTTGAGGGCGTTTGCTTCAATCACTGTGCCACACAACTCTTGCACAGTGATCGGTGTTGCCACCACTAAGCATGTACGATCATGCATCTCGTCTGGAGATGCAAGGTTTAGTGGGCAATGTCGGTCAGCAAGTGTAGAATGCGGTTCAACAAGAGGAGAAAAGACAACAGAGAAATTTGAACTCGTCAAAAACTCAAATTGTTTAACATCCTCATCTGAAAACATGAACCCACACTCGTGATCCAGTTATACCCCTGAGTGGTCCGCACTGACGTCACTCAGGGGTGGGGAAAACCCGCCACACGGCCCTGTCCGTTACCACGGCCGGGCCCATTGCCGCGAACGCGACCCTGTCCACGGCCCTGTCCGCGGCCTCCTGCTGCACCATCCCCACGAGGTGCTACTGCTGCAGCTAACGCCGCAGCCTCTTGTCCACCCCCAGCAGCCTGAGGGCACTGAGCCCTAAAGTGGCCCGGCTACATGCAGTTGTGGCAGAGCCCTTCGCGAAAGGATGTGTTGCGACGCTCATGCATTGCCTGCAGCTTGTCATTCTCGCGGCTGCGCTTGTTGTTGGAACCCTTGTATCCACCAGCCTTCTTAGCTGGAGGGTTTGCAAGCTGCTTGCCCTTGGCCCCGCCTCGCTGTCCAGCTGACCCAGCAGTCCCTGCAGCATCCATGCGCATGTCGCGGCCTTGCTGTGCACGTGCGTTCGGCCATGCATCAGAGTAGTGCTTCGGGTTCGCCAAATACACTTCGCTCATGTAGTCACGCAACGCCCTCCAGCTTGTCCAAGCTTGGCCAGTGGCTGTCGTGGTGGTCTTGTCCTGCAGCTTCTCGCTGGCGAGCCCATCAGGCAGGTACTACAACAGCATGCACTCTGGGTACTTGAAGGTCTGAGTCCCATCGCCCTCGGTGAAGCTTTCGGCTTCTTCCACGAGTGCGGCGAACTCGCTCAAGTAGGATTCGAGCGAGCTGTCCAGTTGCCTGAATTCCTTGATCTTGTAGAAGGCGCACTGCGCCTCCTCACGTTGGGTGCACTTCTTGCGCATGATCGTGCAGAAGGCCTCCCACGACATGGGCTGCCACTCGAGGTGTGGCTGCTGCGCACTCCACTCCTTGACTACATACTTGAAGAGTTTGTCTTCAACCCGTGTCGTGACAAGGTCACCCCACGAGCCGAGTGGAGCCATGTGGATACGTAGAATGTACTCCATGCGATTCAGCCAGTCGGTCAGCTTCACGCCCTTTGGGAAGATCTCCACACTGTGGAGGAAGGACGTGTTCACGAACGGCCCCCAAGTCGTCGAGGTAGGCAACTCGACGCCGCCACCGGTAGTGGCATCCGCAACTGCGGCACGCTGTGCTTGCTGGTGCATCCGCACCTCGGTCACGCTCTGCAACGCCTTGTCGAGGTCGTTGCAACGGCGGCTTGCCTCACGTGCGGCCAAGCGCTACAGCTGGCGATCACGGTCAAGGTCTGTGATGCTCTGCACGACGTGGACTAGCAGGTTTGCGAACGCGAACTTGATCTCTGATGTCGTCAGAGCATCGGCGATAGCCTCTAGGGCCTCGCGTTCTCCGTGCACCCTTACCCACTGCAAGAGGGTACGGTTCGTGTACACGCCTCCAAGGAGTCCCACCTTTTGGAGGAGACTGTCGTTGGCGACAACGCTTGAGTGGGCGCTGCCTTGCCCCATTGCGGCCGCATCGTAGGAAGGATGGTCCGCCCCCATTCCTCCGAGTGGTGCCGTATCTCCACCATCGGTGGTGATCTTGAGCCGGCCTGCGGCCTAGGTAGCAAACTCCACGAGCCTACGACGGTCATCGCGAATTGCCTTCGCGGCGACGTCGTCCGGCTCGTTCTCGCGGGAACTTCCTGTGTGGCTGCTTTCAACGCCCTTGCTGCTCTTGGTAGTCTCGCTGCCGTCGGCAGCTTCAGGCGATGCGGCGGGCGTCTTGCCCTTCTCGAGCAATCGTCTCGAGTTTTTTGCACGACGATGGCGATGGTCGCGATCCTCGTTGCCTTTGCCATCGTGGACGTCGTGCTCTTCGTCGGGGTATCCCCCCGGGAGATCCTCCTCCATCGCATCGTCTGTCGCGTGGGGGTCGCCCACATGCACGTTGACGTGCTTGTCGAGCACCTTTTTGGCCTCCGCACACTGCTCGGTATCACCGAGGTTGGCGTCAGTTGCTTTTGGCGGTAGGGTTTCCCTTGGCGGTACGGTTGCCTTTGGGTTGGCAACCGTGCTCGCAGCGACGGCTCCCAAAATTTGGAGTCCGCCGAGAGCTCGTGGTGAGGCCGTCACCACCTTGCCCTTGTTTGTCTTGGACGGTCCGGCACTTGTCATCTCGTCGTTCGTGCAACTAGCACGTGAAGGTCGTTGTGAGGATCACCCCACAATTTGAAGGAGGAATCTCCTCCTACAATCTAGCGTTAACTATCGGTGAGGCAATTTCAATTCAAACTGTATTTTCCTAGGCCACCACGTCGGCACAAAATCGTGGTTTTAGAAACTAGTCCTCCTAAGCCGTGACTCACGGCACTTGGCAGCAGCTAGGATCTAGGAAAACAGAAGTTACCAATACAAGGGAGTAACTAGAAGTGTGAGTACCGCTCACAAAACTAGGAAAAAAAGCAAGAACGCAAGTGAGTACAAAGTCAAGAGCACAAGGACTACTTTTCCTCTTGACTTATTGTCTTCTTGTCTTCTGGTCTTCTTGGTCTCTTCTTGCGTCTTCTTGGCACGTCTTGCGCCCCTTGGCGGCGTCCTCCTTGAGCTGGCGGCATTGGGGGAGCCGCCAAAAGTCCCCAAGGTGTTGTCCTCCCTGTTCTTAGGGCTTTCTCAAGCTTTGAGAGCCCCTGGCCTTGGGAAGAAACACTTTCCCAATTTATGGTTGAAGGAGGGAAGGAGGGGAACCTTGAAGAAGGGGAAAAACTTGGTGGTTTGGGGGTGGACACTCCCCACCCCGTCCCACAAAATTCCCCTAAGTCCCCGGGAGGTGAGGAGATGCTGTGGAGAAGAAGTCCCAAAACAAATGAGCTCTTCCCTAGCTTCCTAACACACTTTACGGCGCTTCAAATGGTGAAGCGTAGATGCCGTAGTCCGTTCTGGCGTTCCTGCTGCTACTTGCAGCTGCCTGCGGCGTTTCATCTATGTCGTAGCCACCGTTTCCGTCAAACTCTTGGTCGCGAGGGTCGTCTGGCTCTGAGAACCACTGTAACATGTCGAGTCTCCAGCTCCTGCTCTGAAGTCGTCGTCGGAGTTTGCCAAATGGCATTCTCAGTCCGCGTCAGGGGTTTGCCCCCTTCGCAAGGCTGAGGGGCAATCGTCATCAACGACCCAGAGCAGGGAGACTCGAATGTTTCGAGTCTCTGGAGGCCCATTTCGTTTTCAACCAAACCCCTGGCTTTGGGACCCAAAACGGGGGTTTTTACCTCAAAATCCCGTGTTTGCACGAGTTATTCCATTTATTTTATGTCGAAGTTCGTCGTAAACAAACTTCGATTTCCATTTTGCCGTTTTGGCGCAAAATCGACGCGTGCGAGGCACGCTGGCAATTTCGCACCAGCTTTCTCGACCTCACCCTCGCTCCCCCTATCCCTCGTCCTCTCTTGCTCATTTGCAAGGAGGGCGAGGGGGGGCGAGGGCACAAGGCCACGAGGCCTTGCCCTCGAGGCCCTCGTGGCCCCTCAGCCGCCAATCGGGCTGAGGCCGCGATCGGCGGCTGGCGGCTGGCCGGGCGGTGGCCGGCCGGTCGCTTGGCCGGCCGCCGGCTGTCCAGCCGGCCGGCAGCGAGCTGGCCGGCGGCCAGCAAAGTGCTGGCCGCCGGCCAGCCCTCACTGACGCGAGGGGTGGTGCGCAACCACCCCTCGCTTCAGCAAGGAGGGAGGGCCGAACCGGCCCTCCCGCTACATGGACTCTTCAACAAGGACAAGAATCCCAAGAAAATCGCAAAGTACTAATGGTGGAACAAGATGCAAACCAGTGTTGCAAACTATGATAAGACGTACACCATATGTCATGCCGTAAGTGGAGTTAAACCAAAATCCCTTGGATTTTTTTCAGTTGCTACAAGTATTGACAAAGCCATAGTCAAACATCTCCATGGAATTCATGTTGAGTTGACCATTCACAACGGATTGTTTTTACACGATTCTTGTGGTGGTCTTCAAGTTATTGAAGATATTACACTTCATCTCAACTACAACATTTGTCACCACTAAGGGAAGATCACAGATGTTCCTCAACAACATCCTCCGATCACACAGTATNCTATTGACAGCCTTCCATCCTCAGACTGATGGACAGACCGAGAAAATAATCAGATGCTCAAACAACTTCTCTGACTATGTACAAGCCACATGGCACAAACTGGGAGGTCAAGCGATGGATTGCGGAGCTTTCATACAACTCAATGACCTCCACAACTATGGTTAAAGAGGTGGGTTATGGTAAGCTACCCGCAACTCCATTAGGTTTGCAAAGTTCAAGAAACATGCCAGCAGTCAACACCTAGTGGCAAGACTCTTGTAGAATAATGGATGAAAAATGTAGATGCTCATTAAGACTTGAGCGGCGATGAATTAAGCAACCACAAGCATTGGATGGACACCAAGTTCCACGTTGGTGATTTCATCCTACTCAGCTCGGCGAACATTAAGCGAAGAGGACAGGATATTGCCACGCTTAGATCAAAGTGGTTGGTGCCGTTTATCATTGGTGAGATGTGAATACCTGTTGTCATCAGGATTCTCCTACCTAAAAACATGGATATCCACTTGGTGTTCCACATCAGCCATTGACAATTTTATTGAGATGTAAGCACACACTTCCCTGGAAGAGATGTGCCTCTGCCACCACTCATGGAAGCAAAAGAGGGCAGGGAATACGAGGTTGAAGACATCCTTCAAAGTTTTCTAACAGGTTTGACCACTTTCCAGAAGTTTTGACAGAGGTGTCACAGCCTTTATTGATCTTTCAATTCTATTTGGTGGACTTCTTGATGGCTCTACACTTTAACAAAGAAGAATATTGATATTCTCTAAATCCCCCAACGTCTCAGTGGATTCTCTTGAGTCGGCCACTCATGACGCAGTATCATAGACATCACTTGACTCGAGTGCCTAAGAACTCAACTTTGCCTGATTATTATGTGCAAAATCATATGTATGCATTCGACAGTTCCAATTTCAAAAAATCAACGTCTTCTCCTCAAATGCTACATGTTAACCATATATGTTCTGCTCGACATAACGTGATTAAGTGTTTGCTTCTCGAGGCAAGCTGCATGTGTGATGTCATGTCTTGAGTGGCTTCTTCAAGAGATTGCACCAGTGATTTAGGAGATTTAAGAAATGTGACTTCAAAAAGTTCAAGCGTTGTTGAGAAGTTGACCAAACAGCATCTAAACATTGATATGCTTTCCGATGGATATGTTGAATGCTTTAGAAGACTTTAAAAGTGTATGTCAAGGATTTGGAAACAGGGTATCAGAGGTTGAGGCCTTTGGCTGCAATGTCCACAGTCACTCAGCGTGAAAATGTTGAAGCCGCCACACGGTGGGCCACTAATGTAATGAGAGAAACATCCACTTGTGGAATTCATGGATCTATGTACGTCTGGGACCACTTCCCCTACCTTTGTTGCAACATCATGGTGCATTACAAGATGTAGGCCAAAGTCTATAGAAATACCCTATTATCTGATGATGGACGTCTTGCAGGTTGTCATAGAGCTTCTCCTGAATTCATATGCGGATGTCGCAGAGAGTGGTGTTGCGGTGGAGGAAGTCATTGATGTCCTACCATGTGTCAAAGTTCATGTGGCGCATGTTGAAAAATCATTGTGGATGCCCTTGAAGAGACTCCAGTAGAAATGGCAACCCGCCATACAAGTTAGTGTGCATGGGCCGGTATTTGAGCATTGCAAGCACGTGACGAGCGATGTCAGCAAATAGTTCATGCATCATTGCTAGCAGGAGCACTCGCACTTGGAGCACACGACGGATTAGCGCTTGTCTGACGGCAAGAAGGTGATTAGGCAAATCCATGGTCGGTGGTGATGCGCCGGACATAGCTTGGCTAGGACGGTCGCAAAATGTTGGTAGTCATGCAAGTTCTAATCTGAGGGGGAGCTGCTCCATTAGTGCTAGAGTTATACAGCCTGTGTGCATGCCTCAACTCCAGTGTGCCTTGGCTAACATGTTGTTCAACTCTTCCATGCCAAAGGTAGCAATGTACGGCACAAGCGAGTCAATAGTGCATGTTCCATGAGTCGCAACTGATCGTATGCGAGCAACGGGACCGGTCCCTAAGGCAAAAATAAATCAAACAGCACGCATCATTGAATCGTACTTCACGGCACTAATGGAGGAGTTTTTTGGCAATAAATGAACTATATTGATGTAGAAGACATGTAATGACGGCGACGATGTGGCAATGTTTTATTGACATGCTTCGTGTGTACCATCATTAAAAGAAAAGTTTCCGTGACATCCGAACTCGGACCTGGTCTTGTGTGGGCGACATCCCCCTTGCATGACAATCATCATAGCCCATTGGGCTATCACGATGGTCATCGGGCCGGTTTCAACCCGCAAGGGAGGGAGAGAATGATAGACCAACTTGCAGGAGCAACAAGTTTGCAATTCCGGCCGTATGGGCTGGAGGTACAACTATCCCT